>JAPEVW010000815.1:0-46945 GCA_027921565.1 Artemia sinica | reverse complement strand
GATTGACAAATAGGGTTGGGGATTTTGGAAACCAGATTACTTCTTAAACCTGCCAGTCATGATTATTGGCATATAGTCAGAATGAGCCTAACACTCACGCATAGTTATTGACATTCAGGCATCATTTGATACTTTGCGTGATATGTTTTACCAGTCCTTCGCTATAATATCACCATCTTTCAGTGCGTGTTATAAGTTCAGACTAATATTTATATGTTTTTCACCAAAGCATTAAAAAAACACTGAAAACGCCTCTACCTGTTTTCGGTGTTGCCTCAGCTTAAAAATTTAGGGGCTAAATTACAACAAATGTCCGTCGCAATTAGAACATAAAAAATAAAATTTGTGTATGGGCTTAATACAGATCAGAGGTCAAATAAGACAAACGAGAAATCTGTGCTGTTTTCAATAGAGTTTCACATAGCACACCAACGGCCTTTTTAAAACAAAAACTGAGCCTATTTTACGATCATCAAAGAAAGTCGAGTTGTGTGTCAACTTTTTTTAGTGTCTTTCTAACGAGTGTTTTCATTTTTAAAATATGCTTTTGTTCATCATGGTGATTAGTGTTGTATTTCTCATTTTTTTAACAGCACTTAGGCCTTTAAAAGAAAAAAATTTAAATTGAGGCTATCCTTAGGCTTCTTCAAATAACTCCATTACCTTTTTAGTGTCTTTCTACAGTGTTTTTTCATTTTGTATAATGCTTTTGTTCATATTCATCATGTGATTTTAGTTTGGGTGTTTTCCCTCTTCCAGGTTTAAGCAGCACATTGGGTCTTTTTTACAACAATTGAAGGCCTATCACAGGCGCTTCAAAATAAACTCAGTCACCTTTTTTAGTGTCTTTAGAGTGTTCCATTTCAACCAATATAATTTTGTTTAGTTCTTGGTATTATTTCTGTTCAGCGGGAAATCTTGATTAATTAGCCTAAACTTTCTAATAGACCTAAAATGAAGGCCAGGACTGGTCCGACTCAAATTTCAGGCAATGTTTAAATTTCGATCTGTACTTAGTGAACTTTTTGAGCTTATCATTCTTTTTGTATTAAAAACCTAAAATACTGTAAAACACCAGCAAAAATTCCCTTTTTTCAAGCTAAGAAATAAAACAAAGAAGCTTCAGAATAAGTATTTTCCTGGCCGTATAGCTAATTTTTATACACTAGTTTTTGTATCAAGTATTACATGCCTACAAACTTTTTACTGGATTCTGCTTCACTGGAATTTTATTTACAACAAGGATTTCTAACTAACTGATAACCATTATAACTTGGGTCTAGCCAATAGCACTAATTTGAACAATCTTTGGAGAATTTACACATTAATCTAAATCTACCAGCATAATAGCAATGTATTACGAAATTTAAATCTAATTGAAAAATTTTCACTTTTTAAGATTAAAATATCCTTCGAGGAAATTTTGTTGTAAAAGTTCATCAATCCAGTAAGCGGCGATAATTTGCAAAGTGATTTAACGTAGTTTAATAAAAATATTTACTTGCACATCAAATTTTTTAAGTGCGTAACGTCACAATTTTGTATTCGGTCTTTACCCTGACAAGATCATACCAATCCACTTTTTCGTTATTGAAACTGTAATTCTTACATGCACCCTTGTACCAAATGAAGGATAAACCACTTTATTTTACTATTTTTGTGTTTTGTTAGTTAAAACTGAAGAATGTAATAAATAAATCATGACAACATTTTCTTTATTAAAATTCTGTGGATTTCAGCTACACTATTCAGCATATTCTAACCAATTTTGTTCTTATACAGGTATTTTATTAAAATCAAGAATTCAAAAATGTATAATATTATTTTGTTAAGCCTTACATACCTTTTTTAAAAATATACCACGTTTGATCAAATTCATTTATAAACATAATTAAGCCGCGTTGTTTTAAGGGCATATTTCCTCGAGGCCGAGTCACGAACGTAGGCCAATAATGCTCCTTAAACTATGAATAAATAAGAACTTTATCACGAATCGGGGAAAAAAAACCATTGATTAGTCTTAAAACAGCTCACCTACTGGCAAATTAAAGATTAATGTGTCTCGGTCTCTTACAATGTATTGAAAAGCAGTAGCTTGGATAAATAGTGTTACGAATCCTCTCCTCTTGCTAAATATTCAAGCTGTCAGTTCCGCCTTCTATTCTATAGATTATCCCGCCACTTGGGCGTTATATAAAAGTTACGCAAAAACGCACCTGCGTACCCATTATTATAAAGTTGGCAAATTTTTTGTTACATTTGCCCCTTGTGGTTTTCAAATATTATATTAGGGCCCGCCGTTATGGAATACTTGACCCATGACTAAATTGTGGAGATAGAGCAAGACTTACCGCCGAGCCTGCGTTATCTTGCGGACTCACTCTAACTCCTCTTGTACTGCACATTGTAATTATGGTAATATCTTGTTTACTTGTTGATGAGTGTATTTTATTTTTCTTTTCTTTTTTACTACGCTATTTTTTCTCCATTTGTAAAGCGGCAAAATAATTATTATTATTATTATTATTCCAGTAATCTGGTATAAAATAATTTTTATTGGCAAGTTAGTAGATCATCTAGAGAGAACATATCGTACCTCCTCCCCCCCCCTCACCGATGGCTGACTTGACTTATTTTTTTTTAGTTAATTCTTTCCAGTGAGCTACAATTCTAAAAGATTTGGATCAGGGAAGCGTGTACAATAGATGAACACTATACACTAATGACGAATACAAAGCGTTTTTGAACAGTAAACCGAGTAATTCTATTGTATATGTTTAATTCAGTATGTTCGTTATTTTTTCCTCTTGATTTTAATTTTCCATTTTAGTTTGTTTTGTTTATTTTTTATCCCTTTGTAGGTTCTGCGTTGATTTTAGTTTCTTGGCGTTTTTTATTTATTTTTTTCTGCATTTGCATAGTGACGCCAATTGATTATACAGGCAAAATTCAGCAGTATTACATTATTACTTTGTGAAATTTTTACTTGTTCTAAAACTCACGAGGGCATTTAGAAAAGTGGCCGTGTTCAGAGAGGAAAGTGACCAGGTTTGTATGTTAATGATGTTTTAGTTTGCGTCAAATACAATCTGATCAACATAAGGGAAAAACGATAGCTTTTATAACCAATAAGTAAAAGTTTGTTATCTTAAGTGAAGTTGTTTGAACTTTATCTTGGAGCCAACTTTTGCTCTCATCTTTGAAACTAACTGGATATGTTTTTTTTTAATATCTGTAAATAACTATTTCAGACTATGAACTAGGTATTGTATATGTAAAAATATTCGTAATTATTACGTTACACTAGAATATGTAAAATGAAAAATAAACCCAATATATTTATTAACGCGGACTAGATTTCGCAAAATAGACCTTTTTAATACATTTTTTGAAGTACCCAATACACACCAAGTGTAAAATAATATACAAAAATGGATTCAAGTGATGTTTTAAAAATCCAAAGCCGAACTTTAAAATAAAACGTTATTTTTAATAGAATTCATGCGACGTAACTTAGCCCTGACAACAATATAACCTGTCTAAAACGATAAACAATTGTAACATACAGTCTTGGTTAATATATGCAAAACAAGCAATATTTAGTAAGCAAAAAAAACCAGCGACAGGTAGAGTGCAAAGGCAAAAATTCAAAGGGTGGTCAATCTCAGCGCATACCCTTAACACGAACGTCAGCTCTGACTTCAGAAACCCCCGCTGATTATTACACGACAAGTATATTTTCCCGCTTGTTTCTGAGGGTGACTTCCTCATGATCAGAAGGCCAGTTTGCTGTGCAACGTTAACGATAGAAACAAAAATCTGAGGAGTCAGGGAACGCCCAATCCTGAAGCCAAGACAAATGGATTGTAAGATCCCCCGATACTACATGCAGGTGAGTTGTACAAATCCACCGGTCTGATGATCAAGAGAGGGGAGTCATGGGAAGGAGTTGGTGGGCTTTTCTGAAAGCAGAGAACATGTAAAATATTTTCAGACTGTGGCATATAATTTATGCTCTAAATTGCCATGTGTTCCCCAATATCATACTATATTAAAGTAGTGCATGGATTAAATACATGGATACATATAGATAGATCGCATTCCTTTGTTTTAAAGCTATCTTCTTTTTTGTGGCTTTCTTTTAGGTGTGCAGTGTCGTTAAGACCCGCAATAATACTAGCTGACGTTCCAGCTTTCGTCCAACGTCATGGCGGCTGCAAATCTACCGAGAGAGTAATGTAATATCCTATGTTTCCATCACTTGCTCAAGACCAGAGGTTAAAGGTGAGGAGTTTTAGCATTTTCTCTGTCTGACGGAAGAAGTATGCACCCGAGATTCTAATTTTGCTAAACTCTCGCAGCTCATTGCATTCCGACTCCTAATATTTATTGAACTAGACCATGAACCTTGAGCGCCGGAGATATTAGGCCCTTTCCGCTGCATTTCTTGCAACACGGTGTAGGTTTTCCTGTGTGCCCAGGCTCCGCCTGGATTCTTAAACAACATGCTTGCCCTGCTCCTCGTGTACGTTTGTAATACCCATTTTAGACGATAGCATCCCGACCCAGAAAAATCCACTGTATTTGAATGGGGACTTTTCCCCTTCCTAATACCAGCACAGACTGAATTCACCTCCAGCATAAACATCGAATCTTCACCGAATTACAATGGCGAAGTTTTTGGAGGAACTAAAAAAACTTTGGCTTATATAAATATTATATATATATATATATATATATATAATATTATATATATTTATATATATATATATATCATATTTCGATCTTATATATATCATATATAAGTTAGATATTATATATATATCTTATATATAATATATATATCTATATATATATATAACTAGTTGATATATATATATTATATATATATATATAATATATATTTATATCGCATGGGGGCGTGGTAACATAACTTAAGATTCAAGACTGAAGATTTGACAACCGTCAATTCAAGCCTATTCCGTGCAAAATCACCGTGGATACGTTGTAGCCCGTGCAGTGTGCGCTGCAATTCCAGCTCTGTTCCTTGCTGTGCATGCGTACTCTCCGCTGTGACCAGGTGAAAAACATGATCATTATTAGAAGGCTTGCTTCTTGTTCCATCTTTTTATAACATTGATTCCCTTTGTTAGAGACTGAGCTACCCATGAAACTACACTGGAATTCAATGAGGCCTTTTTCGTCCCTTCGTTAGACAACGCATGTTTGTTTGGCCCCTTCCAGCATAAAATTTGGTCGTCACCAAAGTCAAAGAAGACACTTTCGGCGTAACTTACTAAAACATTTGAAAACGTAATCCTCAAAGTCAAATCCACAATATACGATTATAAAATGCAAATTTAATGCAAATCCAGGAGCCTCTGAATTACTACGGGAGCTTGGAATGGTTTTAAGTAAGGGGGAAATAAACAAGTTAGTAGTTACAGTTCATCTCAAGGGGTTAGTGTGAACGCTGTGCATGTACAAAGTTGTTTTTGCAATTTATGTTACGTGTGGAAAAATACAAATGTGCCTTGCGCGCCTGAGACGACCGAAATTTTAGACACGGCAACACTACTAACCGTGTGACATTTAGCTTCTGGCGGAATATTCCGATACTCCTGCCAAATATTTTCTAGCTACGCAAGTATACTTTCCACCTTGTCCTAGGTGCAACAGGGTCATTAGTAACATACTGGCACGACCTCACCGATTGTTCCGTCGTAATGCCCATTTTTGATGATGAGCAAACCACAAAAGTTTCCCTTGGATTTCGATTGGGCTTTTCACCTTTCGGTGACCAGAAACGTCCCACTTGGGCAACCCCTCCAGCATATATTGAATCTTCATCAAATGTGAATGGCCAAAGTTTCTGCGGGGGCACTGCAAGAATACAGGAAAGTAAATATAAAATACAAAAATTATCCAGCACCCCTAGTTGGGAGTACTATTTAGAGGGCCAAAATGGCTTTCCCTGGATTGTTTATCGTTTTTTTTCTTCGGATTAAGATCCCAAGAAAGATACAAGCTTATTACATTTACATAGAAGGGTAGTATTTTGTTAGTATTTTCTTTCTTTCAAGACGTAAGGCTGAAGCTCACGTTAGGGTATTAACAAGTTTATTAGTGTACTACCATGGACATTTAAGTTCTGCTTGAAAGCTTCGGCAAACACCAGCCGCATTTGATGCTCGACAAGTATAAAACCTCCCCGATGTCCAGGTATCACAGGCTCACTAACAAGATAGCTAATCCTGCTACTTGGCCCTTGTTGGTCGTTTATGGCCAACTCTCGAAGATATTCCAGCTACCCAAGAAAATTACACTTGCTATCCAACGGTAGATCGCCTTTCTGATACAAGGGCGAAGTCCTTGAAGTTGTCCCACCGAGAAAAATTGGGGTCCAACCCGAAGTCAAAGGGTCGGAATTTTTCGGCATGTACTAGAAACATACAGTACCGTTTCCTCTCAGATGAGGCACTAATACACTTTGCGTGCCACCTGCATTAGCTGCTCTGCATGAGTAATTACCAATATGTTACAGAGTACTGTACCGATTCTATCATTAGCATGCTACTGCGGGCACCCAGCGACATCACTATGACATCTTCCGCATTTTAAACCCAGTCTCCGTGCAAATTTTCCAAGTTAAATTCAACGGCAAATTCACCACCACTTTCAACGCCACACGAGTTTTGTACCAAACCTACCGAAGCGTTTAAGGGCATGCCCTCCCAAATTGAACGGATTTGATTTCCAGGTGGGAGCTAAAAATAAAAGCAAATTTTTAAGCCACAAAATCAAGCGCTTTACCATTAACAACTGATGCTGTCAGTATACGATGATTCTGCCAAATTCATTTGAAAGCAACAACAATGTCTAATTCCCGGCAATAATGTTGGGTGGGTGACTGATTCAATGGCAGAACACTACTTCTTGCATTGATTCCTTGCAATGGTTACCCGGTCTACATTCCTCTAAGCTACTACCTTGGGAAAACCAAACTACATCAAGAGTCGATGTCCCTCCCCTTTATAACAACACACCTGGAACCTGGGCGGGATCGACTTTTCAAATACGAGAGTCTCTCCAAAGGAACTAACTCAATGCTTTTCTGGAGCAACTGGGGGGGGGGAAAGTACAAACTGCACACAATTCATTTTTAGCAGCCAATAAAAAAGGAAAATTCAACTTAAACAAATTTAACAAAGAAAAAAGATTTACTCATTAAGAATAACCTATAAACGCTCACAAGTTAGTTTTAATTTTGAGATCCATGAAAACGAAAAACAAGGGTAAAAGATCTAGCTGGTGGAACATAACTACTTTCATTAATATGCAATAATGACTAAGCCACTGTCCTCCTTGGTCAGATTTTGAGCCCATTGTCATAATATAAACTCGTCTGTAGCGAGAAAACCAGCGTAGTACCCATGTGGTCTCCCGTTAGAAGTAAGAAACCTGTCAAGGCCCGCATTCCTGTTTACATAAGGTGCACGTACCCAACACAAAATGAAGCTTTTCTTAGAGTTCTGAAATAAGAAAAGGTATAACCATAAGCTTTTATTCACCATTGAAATTAAGAGTATGACTTGTAATAATTACCATCGCCAGCCGAATTGCTGGGCTGAAACAGGGAGTTCTCCAACATGTGCTTGCCGTTTACGGCATCAATACTGGAGAATACTAGATTTTTTGGTCCAAGTTTAATTGTTGATCATGCCACTTTGACTCAGGCACGTCCCTTCCATGACAAACCCACGTTGAGGATAAGCGCAAATCACGCCTCAAGAACTACGCACTGAACCGCGATTGGCTGACCACACCTAGGTCGCAGAGTCCCCAAACGAGAATGCTCATCAATATCGTGGCACTGAAAGGAGCTTATGTTGAGGGCACTATTGTAGTTTAATTAGAAATGTCAGAGTTATTTATTGAATCTGATCTCCAACCAAGGCGTTTTGATATGATTGGCATTTAAATTGAAATATGATAAAATTAACTAGGAACCGCTTACGATGCGACCTTTGAAGAGGTGGCGAGGATATTTGCAAAATAAAACAAACTCAATGAATTTCCCCAACATATGCCACATAGTATACTTAGTATCCGACCATGTCTTAAAAAAAAAAAAAACTTAAACACAAATACTTAAACCTTTTCTTCGATTTTAGAGAATATTTCCTGATATCATAACTAAAAAGAAAACGAGATCAACTAGTTTATCATATTTTGTTCCCGAAATGATTGCCACCGGGATGAACCTTTCCGTGCCTTTGCCCGAGATTTGAACAATAGTCAAAGAAAACCAAAGCATGATATAAGAGTAGTAATTAGGTACAAGTACCATTGACAATCAGTGTTTGACGTATGCTTAGCTTTTCCAGCAGCATTTCCTGAGCTTCGCAGGTGTAGTCCCCCTGAATGCCCAGAAATTCAAGCGAGATTGTACAGACAAAACACCTTGATTCTATTCACTAAGCGGTGTTTTACAACCACGGAGCCATTTCCGAAGAAACATTTCGACCATAAAAAGGTCAAGAAAGTTGTAAAACCGGCGAATCACCCTTTGACCACAGAGCATTGCACAACAGCCAAATCGCCCAAATTCATGAGGATCATCAGAAAAGCGAATGTAGAGTAGCTGGGGAACTGTAAAAACCATGCAAAGTTACTACAATTAAGCTTATATCCAGCACCATACCCGTCAATAAATATATACTCAGTGTGATTATTCATCACCAGCTCGTTTCGGTACAATAGATTGTATAAATGTATACGCCCACCATGAGAAGCAGCAAAAGAATCAGATGGCCAGTAAACTATATTTTGCCCCAATTCTATGAGTTGTTATCCCAATCTCGCCACTATGTTCCACACCATGGAATGTCCATTTTTATTTCTAATGGTGAAATCTCCTTCCAGCAAACACGCAGCCTAGCTGACTGGAGTTTCTGAAGTGTACCGTTTCTCTTCGAAACCCAAGAGTCGAATTTTCGGGAGTACCAAAAGCATTGGTTTTTTTTTTTACATCAAGTCATAAGAGTTTCTGAAGTGTACCGTTTCTCTTCGAAAACCCAAGAGTCGAATTTTCGGGAGATACCAAAAGCATTAGTTTTTTTTTACATCAAGGTCATAAGAGTTCTGAAGTGTACCGTTTCTCTTCGAAACCAAGAGTCGAATTTTCCGGCTGAGTACCAAAAGCATTAATTTTTGTTTTTTTTTTTTTACATCAAGGTCCTAAGTAGATCTTGCTTAAATAAAGAATTCTAAGAATGGAAAAGCTCTTTCAAAACGGACCTGAGATCAGACCCAAGCATTTAAAGTTACCGCTTTTACCATGAACATTCATTACTGCTACGTGTGTAGCTTTCCCAGCACTATTTGAAACGACACAGGTATATTCCCGTCCATCCTGTAATCAAGCTGATTAAGAGTGAGAATGCTAGTCTTAGAACCAATCTCGCTATGCTCCTTTTCTCCCGAGTGATAATAGGTTGGGTGTTAAGAGCCAAGAAAATTTAAGGGTGGTCTCCTTTTGCTGCATAGCAGTTTAACTGAGCCACTGTCACCTTCATTGTATACATCATCAAGCACGGAATAGGCATGATCGTTGGAGGAACTGAAATGTTTGAAGGTCGACATTATGGAGCTGTAGCAAAAGCAAGTGCCTTAGTAAATCAACACGAAAATGGTTGATTTTTAGATAGGATTATTCAAAACACCTATGAATCGAACAGTGAAGTTTTCTTTTTTAATAAAAGAAAAATACACTAAATAATGTGCGCACTCCTAAATACAGGAGAAAAAGAAGTTAAATACGACATAGGATTTTCCAAGTAAGTGTGAACAGGGATTATATTTACAGAATTAACTTTCTAAAAATATCAAGAATAATAATTTTCCCAATAATATAAAGACTTTGTATGCTTTTCAAAACCTTTCCTGGGTGAATTTTCAAGGGAGATCCCAATCACGATCCCTATGTTCGGCTACGTCTAGGAGGGATGATAGTTCTAATTAGGATGTTCTTTCTAAACAACACTTCTCGCATTAGAGTACTAGGTCGGTTTCACGACTTCCCGAGAAGAATCTACATAAACTCACGGTCTAAAACATTCCTCAAAGCAAAATCCAGAAGATAGTGGTAGAATCACAAACAGGAGTACCGCGCCTAGAATTGTTTACTTCATAATTTTATATCTAGAAATTACCATTAACCTTGACGATAGTTGAATACGAGTCGTTCCAGCTGAGTTGCTAGCCACAACAAGTATATTCACTCGTCCATTTGGTAATTCAAGCTAGTCAGGCTAAGTATACTTGCCCGATTTCCAAACTGAGATATGCTTACTTTTTTCCGTATGAACAACTTTGGCACCGTTTTGATACCAGGTCCTTTTCATACCATCATCTGCCTTGTCAAGACATTTCAGTCTAGCCGTAATTTGTCACCCTCAAACAATAGTACGCTTCAACAGCAAAAGGAGCTTATACTAGGAGTCACTGAAAGATATCTCATTGTAAACAAAAGCGAATTAGGAGGCTGAGAGTTAAGGTTTATATGGGATGGCGAGGGGAGGGGGCAATTGGTTAAGCTTATTGGCTTCGACATACTTTTCACCTTTTAAATTTGTACACCTCTAAAATATTACTCACAAAGATTTGAATCATTCTGAAAGACAGGACTCTTTTGGCTGAGAGAGATACTCACCCCATAGGTTTCTTTTAGTAAGTGATTTTTTAACATTAAACATTCCAAGCAATTGAAAGCGCAACATGAAACTCACATAAAATTTTGAGGGTAATATAAACGCTTTTTCCAAGGAATTCCGAATAATATTTTTCGGAATAAAGGAAATAAATTTGTAAAAAAGCATACCAAGACAAGAAAGCCCTTTTTCAAAAACCTCCTCACCATTCACAGCAAGACTTGTTGAGTGAGACACTGTTCCATTCCAGCAGCATTTACAACCACCCATGTGTAACGACCCGTCGCATCATTGGTGTGAAACAGCCGATAGTGAGAACACTAGTGCGTTTTCCGTTTTTTTCCCGATTTGAGAAATAGTAATATCTACCTTGCTCTTCAAAACAGGCTGTCAAGCCATTGAGACTATTGTAAATTTGAAGTGGCTCATCCCCTTTTGTAACAGGGCAAGTTAATTTGAACGCTATCTCTCCTGTCCAACCGTCAGCTAGTGGCCTCATCATAGGAAAGGGGGGATATTACAGGAGGAAACTGTACGATATTATAAACAACGACAATGAAGAATTTTTTTGTTGTGTATCATAAAAAACTGTGTTTGTATGTGATACAGCTTTGCTGTATATGGATGTAACCCTATATTCAGAGAAGAAAGCTTCTGTTTTTTTTTGACAACAACTGAAAGCTATAAAATACCTGAGACTACGAAAGGCTAAAAATGGATATTGAAAACTAGTATACAATAGCAATAGGATATTTTACTTTTTTGGACGTGAATTTTTGAGCAAAAAAAAAAAATTGTTAACTCCATAAACTATTTGGAGTTGGACCTTTCTCATATATAAAAAGAGAAGCGAACAATCTCTGTAGGTACATTTGGAAAAGGCAAAATAATCCTTATCCCCGGGGGCATGAAAAACTACATGAAGGTATGATCCTCAATCAAATGAGTGGCCTGAGATTTTTAGCCATCCATAATTTCATTGTTAGAAATATACACGATTACCCTTGACGGTTACAGAATAGCTTAGGATTTTTTCCGCTGCGTTACTAGTCCACAGACATGTGTATTCTCCATCCATTTGGTAATTCAGTTATTCCCAGCCCAATTAAATACTTGCCCTACTTGCCAAACTTAGCGATATACTGAATGTGGCTTTTTCCGATGAAAAGTTCGAGCATTATTCCTGATACCAACGCTTATCTGAAACTGGATTCATCTTCCTTTTGGAACGTTACAGGCTAACACAAAATTAGCTAACTCTTGAATACTTCTTCTTCAGCAGAAAATGGGGCTATGCTAGGAGTCACTAGAACTAATTGTTAGGGGTCAAATATAAGTTAGTGAAGCAGCTGAAAAGGGGAAGATTCACGGTAGGAGGCTTTCAAATAAAAAAGAGATTTTTTTTTTTATTATTTCAAACTCTCTGGTTCCATGCTTAAATCCACGACACTACAGATACTTGCTTTGCTTTACAGTTGCCTATTTGTCTTTCTTGAGTTTTAGATAGAGCTAAAAATATATTTCTTTTTAACACATATTAAGTCTAAAATAACAATTCCTTTATTGTTAAAATTCCATAAATTAACGTGTTAAAATAGAGAACACACGTTTTCAACTAAGCGGCTTCTACATGCAGGCTTGTCAGAGTAGACTAGCCTTTTAAAATCAGATGATTCGGCACTTTCTTCATCATCCTCTTGTGATTTACAGCAGAACTTTTTTTGTAAATGGAAGACTGTTTCCAGCATCATTATTAACCATAATATGTGTAATAAATAGCATATATGCATACAGAAGACGGTGCTGACAGTCCAGGACATCCTATTTATATTTTCCAACTGGAGAAAGACTGAGACAGTGCAATTCAACATATTTTCCTAAGGCACTGAATTTAAAGTGCAATCATCTCCTTTTTGCGACAAGCATATCCAGTTGAGATGAAAACCTTCCCCCATAACGGTTACACTGTAGAAAATTGAATACATCTCCCCGTAGAACGATCAGATATTACGCCATCCTATGTAATTGCATGTGATAGATCTTAGGTAAAACATAGCCGAAAGGTAAATTGCTTTTTTTCTTACATGATAGATAGGAGATGACTGTGCATGTTTACATTTTATGAACTAAATAATATTTCCGTTCAAGAGGAGCCGACGAGAAAACAAGGAAGCATATGAATGCTTACATTACAGTTGATTCTTTTCCTTTTTATATTTATTCATAAAAGAACTAAGAAAAATTGTTTTTTTTTATGCAATCACACGTTTTCTTTCTAAGAATGAGGAGCAAAAACTATTGGCATCTAAACATAGCATTTATGTCGAGAACCAAAATATTTTCCTCGAATATGTCCTTTAAAGCAATAACATATCAGGACTTTTACAGCACCAATAAACGGAAAGAGAATAAACCATGGTATTATACAAGTCTAGAACTTTACAAAGAAGGTTAAGAGAAAACGTGGAAAAATAAAATAAAAAGTTTTATTTAATCAAGACTCGCCTTTTAAGCCCATGAGATCTCAAAGAAGCAAAGTACCCACTTAAAAGACAAACTCGAAGAAAAGGCAAAAGGGTCAATAAGGTAAAAACGCACTGAGATTTTGTTCCGCCTTTGTTTTTTTTTTTTTTTTCCTTCGTTTTTTTTTTTTTTTTTTTTTTTTTTTTTTTTTTTTTTTTTTTATTTTTTTTTTTTTTTTTTTGTTTTTTTTTTTAATTATACCATGTTTTTTTTTTTTTTTTTTTTTTTTTTTTTTTTTGACCTTGTTTTTTGACTGTAGTTTTTTTTTTATAATTTAGTTTTTTTTTTTTTTTTTTTTTTTTTTTTTTTCGCCAGCTATATTTTTTTTTTTTTTTTTTGTTTTTTTTGTTTTTTTTCTCGTTTTTTTTTTTTTTTTTTTTTTTTTTATTTTTGTTTTTTTTTTTTTATTTTGTTTTTTTTTTTTTTTTTTTTTTTTTTTTTTTTTTTTTTCACAAGTGTATTCTCCATCCATTTGATTAGCTTATAAGCTGAGATTTCGCCAGGCCACAAGTATTCTACTTCGCTTAACGACTTAGGCCAAACTGAGAGAAACGCTCACTTTACTGCGTGGATGGACTTTAGCTCCGTTTGATACCAAGCATTTCAACTGGATCAGCTCCTTTTGTAACATTACAGGTTAACAAGACATTATCACCCTCGAACAAAGTCGTCCTTCAGCAGCAAACTGGTTGGGCTATGCTAGGGGACACTAAAAGAAGTTTAGAGGTCAAATACCTGTTAGGTTAGGATAAAAGGTGAATTTTCATGGTAGAGGGTTACAAATGAATATGAGTGTCTTTTCTTAATTTCAAGGCAATTATTGCCCGATATTAAACAATATACGCCAGATATCTTCGGATTCGCTTCGTTTCCACGCCTTTTACTTGCGTGACATATAGCCTTGGGCATATGGAGGATCCAGGAGGGGGCAAGGGGGGCACGCGCCCCTAACATCTTCTAAGCAGTGTAATTTAAACTTAATTACGCAATTTGTCGTTAATTAAACATTGCTCCTAACGCAAGTTTATCGCATCAACCTATTTAGTTAGCGCCCCCCTAAAAATCCTGGATCCGCCCCTGGCCTTGGCGCCAGAGTATGAGCGGGGGGCATTAACATATTAAAAAGCGTATTTCCACGTCATAAGTATTCTTTCTTGGTGAGCTCTTTTGCACTGGATTTCAGAAGAATGCTCCCCCTGACCCCCTCATCATGGATAGAGTAACGACAAAAACTGTGAACATTTTCACCCAAATTTCAACTCTAAATTCCTCAGTCTTAGGACCATCGTTTGAAAGTTTTAAACGTCTTCAGTTTTCTTTGAAAACATTTTTAAAGTAAAAACAGCTTGTAAAAGCAAACAAGACACAAGATAATCCTTCAGTATCTTCATACCCATTCACAGCAGGCTACGTCGCAGTGAAATACAGTTCAGCATCATTAGTAACCACACACGTATAAACACCATCATTCGCATGGGAAACGGTGCTATAGATCAGGAGACTGGTGCGTTTTCCGACCTGAGAAATAGTATAATCTCCAGTGCCCTTCAATGGGATTTTGCCAAGAAAACCACTCTATTTGAAATGGCTCATCTCCCTTTGTGGGATATGGCAAGTTTTAGTTGGACACTGTCCTCCAAAGTCACTGGGACCATCAAGTGAAAATGGAGATATTACGGGGGACTGCTGTAATTATTACAAACAAACTAAAATTGTTACACGAAATTACGAGCAAATGTATACATATAACATCATAGTCCAAATGGCCAACAAAGGACAGTACAGTTTTTAGCAAACCATTATACGGTATAGAGAATTTAAATAATGAATTAATGAATAATGACTTGTTTTGTTTTTTCAACATTTCTTTTATCTTTGTTAACTATAACCAGAATCCCTAACATACGATACACTCGTTTTTTTTTTTTTTAGTTTTTTTTTTTTTTTTTTTTTTTAACGTAGTTCAAGAAATTGAAGCTACAAAATGGAAACGACTTGAATAGTCCACAGGAGTTTTACTTGCATGTTCAAGTAATTGTTTTCTCATTTTGACATGAAAACAAGGTCTTAATTAGTTAGATAAGTGTATTTTTATATAATAACTTTTAATATAATAATTAGCCTAGATTAGCTAGATAAAATTTGTCTAACTAATTATTAGATCATTAGTTATAAAATAAAAATAGTATTGATAATAATAGTAAATGAGTAGCGTCCATTTAGGAACAATCAGAAAGCTGAATACTTTAATGCACGTATAAAAACAATTTCAAAGTAGAAACATCCTAATACTTTACAGACATTTTTTTATGACTTTCGTCGTCTTATATTGTAATTGATCACAATAGCTTTTTAAGAAAAAACTTTTAAAAGATATCAATTTTAAAATTAACATTATCAGATTAATTATATAGACAAGAAAGTAACTTTAATAACCCATGACTTGCACTTCGACGACAGTGCCTTTGCTGAATACCCCCCTTCCCCCCCCCCCCCCCCGGGTGAAGCTCTTCACCACGCATGTGTATGAGCCTTGATCTGCATTTCTTTGAACACCCTCGACTACCATGAGTACCATTAGGATAGAGATTTTGTTGACGCTTATTGATTGGCAAAAAATTCGACCTCCTAAAAGAAAATATGAGCCCGCAATTAACCCTGTACTCCTTCTACAAAAGCAGCCTATTCCAAATAATTTTCCTCCTCTACCCACACAATTCTATGCAACACATCCGTCATCATTATAATAAGCCATATCAAAACATAACATCTCAAGAAACCTTAAATTTGGAAGAAAATATTTCAACGGCGCTCTCTGTCTTAACTTTCTCAATAAAGTAATTTCAATGCCTTCTGATAATATCTTTTAAATTTATATACTGTACTTGTTTTGTCTATATTTCTAAGACAAATATTGCTTTTGTATTGATGAGTAAGTAAGTTAATTCACTCTTTTAACTGTTCTTCTATTTCTACAATATCTTCACAAGAACCACATTTCTGCGATGAGCAATTTAAGCAATTCAAAATGTTTCAATGAAAAGAAAAGCCACTTTTAGCGGGAAACAAGTTTGTAACCAGGTTAATATGTTCAATGCTTTCACAATATTAGAGACAAGTTACGACGCATTACAAAAAACAATAGAAGATAATGTTTGCTTCAGCCGCTTCGCTGAAAAAGGTAATTCATCTTGTTTTTCCTTTTTTTTTCTTCTTTTTTTCTTTTTTTTCAAGAGAGCATAACAATGCTCATATTGTAACCAGGTTAATATTTTCAGGGAATTCAAAATATTAATTTTTATCGGTTATTACGTGGACAACAAACAATGGCAAGACATGTTGTTCATGTGAAAGCGGTAAGATTTTCCTAGTCCAAAGAGGCATAATGAAGACTTCTATTAAAAAAAAAAAAGAAAAAAGAATAGAGACACTTAGATGTTGAAGTTTTCTGATACATTTTAAACAAAGCAGTCCATGATAATACTCACTCAAACTTCTTATCAAAAAAAATGGTAAAAATAAATAAGTAAAATCCGGCTTTGGTTGGCATGTAATAAACTGAAATAATTTCATTCATAAAATTTAATTCATATATATATATATATATATATATATATATTATAATATATATATATATATATATATATAATATATATATAAACATACCTCTTTCCCAGGATATAGAATCAATCGGGTGGCCAGCATAAGGACAATTGATGTACATCGTTTTCCCCAGCTACAATAGACATTTCTCCAAGCTCTTAACAAACGGCATATACCATAAACATTTTGACGAGCACTGTGTTCAGAGACACCTACTTTGAAGAAGCTTTACAGACATAGAGACCACCGTCCGTTTGTGGTAATCGAAGAGATGTTTAAGAAGGATACGACTTCGGATGCACTTGGTGTAAGTTGATTGATTTGATACCTAAAATACAAAACAACTGACACTTTGGTAGTTCAGGTGAAATAAGTGTGGGTTTTTCCTTAGGACTAAGTGTGGAAGTGATCATCACAGAAAGATCTTTATACGTGCATAGTCATTTCAATGAAACAGGAATATTTGAAGGATTTTTTGCATGTCCGGTGAACATAAACCCTGGAACACTTCCCACTAAACCACTGAATGACGACGATCTATACTCCGACTACAAACAAAGCAAGGAGCTTCAAAGTTTCCCTCGACTCAGCAATTATCGACGAAGTAATATCCCGCTGGCATATAGTCTAACAATGAAACAGTTTTTTTTCTTGTCTTTTCTTTTTCTTTTATTTCTCAGCAAAATTCTACTTAAATCGCAAACTGAGAGCTGAATTTCTCCTACGGCTCTAACTAGTGCGAACTAATTTCTGTCAATAATATTATGCTCCAGAAAACAATGCTAAAATTTTAGATCATATGAATAAATAAGGAAGACGGTTAAAAAAAAAAAAAAATCGTCAAGCTGATAGGAAACGGAGACTCGAGGATAAATTAAAATTGGCACCCAAATTCTTCATTTCATTTTAAAATGCAAAAAGATTCATTTCAATTTGCAGTGACACAAGTGAATACTAGCTAGAAAAAAATGTATCTCCTTTGTGATTTGATGTCAAGTGAAAATTCATTCATATTTCGGGGCCACAATGCTCAAAGACTTTCGCCATAAAATGTTAAAATATAACATATTTTTTTATGAAAGGCAAGAGATTTAAATATTAGATTAATTTTATTGAAACAATAAATTAACATAGCTTCGTTTATCTGGGATGAAAATAAAATTTGTCATGAACAAATGATCCAAATTTACCAATCGCTTTAAAAATTAAACTGCACGTAAGAAGAAGGAGGTGCGAAATTTGAATATCGGGCACCACTGAATAAGAATAATTTCAATTGGAGCTTTCTCTCTAGAATGTTCACTACCTCTTTGTCAGACCAAAGTAAGACTTTTCTTTCAAATATTTGTTGGCTTTTAAAAAATATAAGTTTGAAGCTCGTATTTAGCCTAACAACTTCTGAAATTCTCAAAAAGGAAATACGAGGTTGTCAACTCAAGTCATGTGAATGCAGAGAGGGGGAGGGGGAGACACGCATATTTGTCGGTAGTAAATCCTGCAATATGTGTCTGGGTCAACTGTTTTTCAGACACTATTTTTCATATATTTTAAAGTAAATCAGGTAACCACTAAAAAGTTTTGCATACCAATTCGACAATTGTAAAAACTTCCCCTAATCATAAGCCTACACACAAACTATCATTGGTCCAATATAAAGTGAATTAACTTTTATCTAGAATTAATACAAAATCAATTGCTCTAAACTTATGATTGTGGTGATGCAGAGGCTTTGTTTCAATATCTGTTTTTTGAGCGTAAAGCACTGAAATGAAAAAAAATTAAAAAAAAAAAAAAAAAATGCCAATAAATTTTCAAGAGTTTTCGAGGTTCTAATATATTAATATCAATATTATTTGGCACATTGAAGAGGCTATGCACGCAGTTATGGCATTATTTGAGTAACACAAAAAGACTGGATATTGTTATAGAGTTTTTTTTTTGTTGGTCTCGCTTTCTTCTGTTTCAGTTGTTATCTCTTGTACTTTCTTATCCCTTTTATCTACCCCCTTTTAGTGGAGTATTTCTGCTCCTTGATTGTAATTTTTATGATTTGCTCTATTTCTAATTTTAAAACACTTTTCCTTTTTCTTATTTCTTTATTTCAGATTTCTTGACATTTTCGTGCTTTGTGCTGTAGGTCAGACCAGTGAAATACTCTGTACAGGTTAGTCACTGAATAAAATCATTTCATTTATTTTATGTCAATTTGGTAATAGGCTTTGGGTGCTCTTATACTATCCATTAGACAAAAAAAAAGAATTTATTCATAGGGAAAAGGTGACAGCCCAGGTCCTATTTTGGCTCATATCTGTTCGTTTCAAATACTTTATTGACTTTACAATAGTGTGGCTTATGAACAAATAATATCACCACATTGGAGCGAATCTATGAAATCTTCCTTCTCTATGGTCCAGAAACAAAACTGACAATTTTTTGTCAAAGTCGATGAAAAAAAAAGATTACACTGGAATTCGTGAAAAAATCTAGGATTCCGTGTTTTAGGTTTTTTTTTAAGTTCCTAGTAACTGGCTCAAAAGGTTATCATATTTTTCTGTTGACACTTTTTTCACATGATTTGAGAATTAATAGCGTCAACCCTAGTTGTTGGTTTTTAATGTGTATTATAGCTTTTATTGGAGGGCTATAAAAAAAAACTTTACAATTATTGCAAACATTCGTGCAGGTTTGCAATTTCTCTTGCAAATTTGTTCTAAATGGTATAAAGATGGAAATAACGGTACTATCTCACAGAAAAAAAAATCCCTAAATGAGGAAAAAAAAAAAAATCACTTTTCTTTTCATTTGATCTTGGAGCTATTTTAATTCAATTTTTTAGGATACAAAACTTAACAAGATTAAGCAAAGTTATTTAAAACCAGCTATACGAAAATACTCTTTATAAGTTACTTAGAAAATAGTATATAAAGACAAACTATAAACTTGTTCTATTTAGTTTTGTAATAGTTCACACTTTTCTTTTTTTTCAATGAAGACTAATATACATAAAATAAAATTTATCAGCCATACATTACGTTTGATTCGTACATTTAACTTTATTTTATTTCATTTGGAAAATAAAAATAAAACTTTTCATCGAAAAAATTAACAACAGCTCTGAAACTCTCAATATTTGACAGTTTGAAAATCAATAATGACACTTAATCAATTGAAAAAGAAAAAATCCATATTTCCCACCACCTGTCAGTATTGTTATTTCCTCTTCGGTCTTATCGTTATCTTCTCTTCCCGTCCTATTTCCCATGTAATTGGGCCGTGGCAAAGATTTCCGGGATGCAGAGCATTTTCAGAGAAACTGTTGGCCCAGGATGAATTGTCCTCTCACCCGGAAAAAGTAGAAAGAAGCTGAGAGGGGTCAACTAAAAATGAACAGCTCTCCAATTAAATAAAAAAAAGCATGTGAATAAAAAAAAGAAAAAGGGAGGACACAGCACGACGCTATGACAAAATCTTTTAGACCGTGGTTTTTACTAATTTTTAAGAATAAATAAGGGATATTTTAGTGAACTTATCTAGGTGGGAAACATTTATTTTTGAAAATTCAAAATAATCTAGATAAACGCAAGTCATTTTTTTTCAATGAGAAGTAAACTACACATTGGCATTGACAAATTCAATACGCTTTGCAATTTCAGACAAGGCCGTACCCAGATTTTTTTGGAGGGGTTTTTACAAAAAAAAAAAAAAAATTCGGGGTGGGGGGGGGGGGTGGTCTTACAAAAAACCACTCAAAAAACGCATACAAAATTTGTTTATATTCATTTTGTTACGATTTTTTTTTTTTACTGAGTCAGCAAAAACGTTTTCGGGGGGGGGGGAGGTTTCATCAAACCCCCCTAACCCCCCCCCCCCTCTGGGCACGGGCACGGCTTGACGTACAGATGAACCCATTGTGCAAAATGATTTATCTTTACATCCACTTATAAAGGAGGCCATGCATGGGTCAATCATTTTTTATCAAAAGTATCCTGTCAATCGATTGACGTGGTGATTTAATCAACCTTCAATCAACCTTCGATCTTGACCAGAGCTAATCTAACACACTGCTTTTCATCCAAATGATTGAGTCTATTCAAACTTCTATCAATCAAACCGCCAAACGCTTGGACTCAAGCGTCAAACAGTTTTCTAGACTAGAAAAACGTCAATCATGCTTGAGTCAATCGATTGACGGAAGCTTTTGATCAAAATGATTGACCATCTAGGACCTCCTTAAGATCGCTTTTTTTGTTGCTGTTTCTTTTTTTTTTATCTCTCATTGAGTCGTCCTCAGTCTCGCAGTAACGTCAGTCTCGAATGAAGAGCGTTGACATGCCCAATGGTGGCATTGGTTCGTAAGAATATAAATGATGTAGCTTTACAATTACAGTCAAACACATATATGTATTGAAGGGAACAAACTAGATTGGAAAATAAAACATGGGCTCTAGTAAATGTAATAAAACAAGCTGACAACAACTTACTGAAATAAGTATGCTTTAAAAAAGAAAAGGTCAAGCGATACATAATACTACTATGCAAGTTCCTGTTTTTCATGGTAAAAAGCGTTTTGTTTTGCATTTGTGGTGAAAATCAGAAGAATTAATAATTCAGCTGTAAGCTAAAAAACAATTTCTGGTATTTCTATAGACAGTAACAACCGCTGCAAAAATTTTCATCTATCTCTCTTTTTTCTTTTTTTTCATCTATCTTTCATCCTATTTTTCTTTTATTTTCACTCTATCTCTCTATTTATGCATGCATAACACTGCTAGCCATGTTCCTATTTTTCGTGTTAAAACAGTGTTATTTTTTTCAATTCTTTGGTTTGAAATCAGAGAATTGATAATTCAAGCTGTAGCTACAATTTCTAGAAATTATACCGCTAGTCAAATATTTTTCATCTATCTCTCTTTTTATCTATCTTCATCTATTTCTCTTTTCTTTCATCCATCTCTCTATTATACGATGCATATATACTTGCTATGTATATTCCTATTTTTAGGTTAAACAGTGTTTTTTCTCCGATTTGTGGCAAAATCAGAGAATTGATAATTCAGCTGTCAGCTACAAACTTCTAGTATTATAAGACAAGTAAACATACCGCTAAAAATAAATATTTTTTCATCTATCTATCTTTTTTTCTCGGTCTCATCTATCTACATCTAGTTTCTCTTTTCTCTTTCTTTTCCTCTAGCTCTCTATATTATTGTGATTGCAAGGAAAATCAGAGAATTGATTATTCCAGCTGTATTTTTACAATTTCTAGTATTTATCAGGAAATAAATACCCCTACAACTTTTTTTAATTTATAGACTCCATTTATTTTTCTCTCTTATTCTTCGCTGCCCGTATTCTTCTTTCTACATTGTACTAGAAATGGTGAGTAGTGGATCGCCACTTCGATCGTACCTTCTTATGGAGTGATTACCCTCAAGGTAAGTAGTATGAAAGAGAGGAAAAAAGGAGTACACAACACTTCAACCATTTTCCTCCAAGTTTAAGTTCAGCAGTAAATTGAGCACTTTCATGATCGTTGCGAACAAAGCATTGGTACATCCTTTGTCATCTTTTTTCACCGACTCAATCTTTAGGACAAACTCTCATTGGGACCAGGAAGTGCTTTTGCCATCCTTATAACCAACTTAAGGATTTAATAGGATTACCTTCTGAGGGGTTGCATGTAAAACTGCAGGTCTCCCATATTCTGCTGTTTGAGATGCGTGGCTCTACTGAGGCTGATAAAGGGAGCTGGAAAGAAAAGAAAATAAATATTTCTGTAAAATATATATTAAATTTACATTTAAAACGAGAATTATTTAAAAAAATTTCTTTTTTTGGAGGCAATCAATATGACACCAGCTCAAGGTCTTAACCAAGTGAAACTTTTACTTTTTTTTACATACATTAAACGTATTGACGAGTGATGCGCTTTAGTATAAGATGTATACAGAGATTAATTTTAAGTAATATGCCTACAACTGTGGCATGACAGAAATCTATTCCCAAAGGATCAAACTCAGTTGCGTTCAACTATGAAAAAGGTACTTTCTTTCCATTATGAAATATGTTGACTTGGACGGTACTTTTTTGCCATAATGAATGGTAAAGTTTAAAAGGTACTTTGCACCATTATGAAATACTGGTTGAACAGGAGGAGGGGTACTTTTTGCCATAATGAATGCGCATAGTCTTGAACGGTACTTTTTGGCATTATGAATGGCCAAATGAATTCTTATACAGTATCCTTATACAGTTTTACCCTATCAAAATGGATTGAAAATTTGCCCCCTGGATGGAATGGATTGGAAGAGAATCTTCAGCAGATGTGTTGACTTAAGCTGCTTGGTACTACGATGAGTCGTTCAGTTTCGGCTTTCAGTAGCCGTGGCAGGGGTAGTAGCCCTCGCTGATTACACCCATTCTCTGAGGTTGTATATATTTACTATACAAAAAAGGCCTTCGTTGTATTTATTCCAGCATAATTTCATCACCCCCTAATACAGAACTTGTAATTTCTCTGTGTTAGTGACGAATAACATACTACGTTAACCCGTTTCAGCGTAAACAGAAAATTAACATCTTTCTTTTTATATAAAAGAATCATTAAAACGTGTGTGAATCAGATTGTTTTCAATATATTAAGAACAGACCGATTATAAAGATGTGATCCCATTTAGTTTCTTTGTCTTTCTTTTTCCATTTATCCAAATTAAACAGGACACACACAAGAACCTTCGAATATGCCCCCCCCCCCCCTCATTCTCTTGAATCTCAAGAATTTCACTGTTTTTCCCCTACAATTTTCTTATTAATATGAATTCAATTATTATTGATTATAACTTTTCCTATTTCGATTATATATTCTATTATTTATAATTAGTGCGCGCATTTCTAAAAAGTTTGCGTTTCTTTTCTTTCTAATTTTCTTTGTGATTTCTTCCTCCATCCCTCAAAACGGATATAAAGAAACATTGCACACGTAGCTTTCTGTGTCAAAGGAAACATTAATTTGAATTCAGGTATACAAAAATGCAGCCTAATTTTCACTTAATGACAAATAACCCCGAGTTAAGTTAACATTTGATGAACTGGAGCAATGCTTGATACTAATCTGTACGAAACCATAACGAAGACACAAAATGGTTTTACTACAATTATGAGTTTTCTCTGGATTCATTATTGAATCACATTTTTTGTTAGTACTCAAATGCTTGATTGGAAGAAATTGTACATGTTTTCTTATAGGTACATAAAAGTGCATGCGCCGTTCGTTCTTTGCTTTTTTCACACTTGGTGTTGCCATTCGGGAGAAAAGCGCTGGCTTAAAATTACTAACCTGTTACAGTCAAGAAATAGTTTCTACTTACTTTCGCCGCCCACGGGAATTGTTTCACAACAGACAGAGGTATTTTCCACTTTCTCCCACTTTGGCATCTCGGATATTAGAGTGCCACTGAAACGTAGGTTGTTTCACACGATCGTCCAGTTTTAGAGTAACAGGCAGTTTTCCTCCGGAACTGACCATCGATGAACTTGTACCAATCTAAAAAATTTTTTTAAAAGTTGAGACATCGTGGCGTTTGTAGCAGCTAGGTGTGGTAGAAATAGAGATGCTGGCGCAAGTGTTCAGATTGGTATTTCAACCAATTTCCGTAAACAAAACCTATTTAGCGTAAATTTGCTAAACCATGAAAATCGAGTGCATAGAAGTAGGAGGCAATATTAAAAAATTACACCAGAGCTTAGCGAGAAATGGTTTAGGTGTTTTTGCTTCCTGAAGTTTTTTTTTTCCAAAGTGAAAAATCAGAGGTTTTTATTTTGGGTTCTCCAACTACACCTAAGCATAATGTTTGCTCAGCAGAAGTAGTACCGAATCTTTTCTTTTTTTTAAAGGTTTTTCATTTTGAACAAAACGTCCTCAATTTAAAAGCCTTCCCATTATGGATATTAACAAAAACTGTCAAAAATGATATTTGGAGAATGTTTTCGGAATCAATATTTTGACTGTGTGCCACTGTATGACGTGACAAAAATAAATGCAAAAAGTGTCACCGCAGTCTCACACCAAAATGGTATAATCCCGTGGTTAAATTCTCGAGTATCATTGTGTTTCCGTTTACTCCGTTTACTTTTGGCCTACTGCGTGATTTGTACCCCTTGAATGTAGGCCTAAACGATTTTTTGAACAATGGACAAACCGCTCGTAATAATATCTATCAGTGAAGAGGGTTACTGTTATTATTGATAAAACGCCTTTTAACGATTTCTAATAGTAAGTAAATAACTTTAATGAGGCACAAACATTTGCCTGGTAATAACGAATCTAGACTCCTCATGCCTGGGCATGCCCAATATTGTAGATGTAATTAGTTTTCTAAATAAAAGAACCTGCAATCTGAACTATGGCTAGATTGACCACTAACGGAGGACCAGGGAATTTCTAATCCCCCGTACCCGTGTGAAGGCGCAAAAATTAAACAAAGCAAAATTTTACATTCTGAAGAAATTATGACCCTTCTCTGGATTTTTGTTATCTTCATCATCTTTAGGCCTCTTTCTACCTACCTAAAAAACTATAGCCGCCCCCCGGCTCCTTACCAGAAGCCCCCCGCGCCACAAGCCTCTTTCCATGGGGCGGGCGTGCCCCCCCCCTGCCAGTTGCCTTTGCCCCCGCCGCTTGCCCCCGCTACCCCGCCGCGGCCCCCCCCCCACCCCGCCCCCCCAACGCACTCCGCTCCTGCCGTCAGCCCCCGCCCACCATCCCGCCCCCGTGCCCCCTGCGCCCCACCCCGCCCCCCACCCGCCAACCCGCAAGCCGCCGCCCGCCCACCACCCCATAGCCACGCCCCAACCGCTGGTTGTTGTCCCAACCCCCCCCCCCCCCCCCAACCCAAGAACCCGCCCCCCCCCCCCGCCCCGCACCCCCCGCCAGCCGCCCTCACCCGCCCCCCCCGCAGCTCTCTATTCCCACCCCCTTTGTCCTTGGTTCCGCTCTAGACATTCTGTGCCTCTTTTTACTTTTTTTTCCGCCTTCTTCCAGGCCTCCCGTAGCCCCATTCGGCCACGAAATTTTCCCCCAGCCGCCCCCCCGCCTTCATACCCCTGCAATCCCCCCCGCACCTCCCTGTTAGTTTTTGCAGCCGCCTAGTTCCGCCCCCCAACCGCACCCTAATTGTTATGTGTGAGGTCTGTTGTCCTCCTGCCCTCCCCAGCCGCGCCTACTCCCCCCCTTGCCTCCAACCGCCCCACCACACGTTGTTGTTTAAATCCCCCCCCCGCCCCCAGTCCTGTTGTCCGTGTGTTGTGCACCCAGCCGCCCCCCACCCCCCGCCCGCCCCCCCCCCGCCCCACCCCCCCCCCTGCCACCCCCCCCGCAGCGCCACCCCCCCCCTAAACGCCCACAGCCCTCCCATCGTCCTCTTCAGCCGTCTTTGCAAAAAGGCCTCCACCCTCCCCCCCGAAGCTCTGCCGCCCCTCGCCCACCCCCCCGCCTCCCCCATCCCACCCCCCCCCTGCCACCCTCCCCCCCCCATCAGCCGCCGCCCCTTTATCCATGTTCGGTTGCCATTTGAAATATGCTTGAAAAAAAAAAATAGCTCCTTCTTTTAACATTGTAAGACACTCACCTAAAATAAACTAAAATTTCATAAGGTAACATTCTTTTGATATTAATCGTATTTGTAGGCAGAACAATTTGTTTTTGTTTGTCTACGTAGAACGACTGGTTTTTTACGAAGGAGGGGGGGCATCAATCAGAATTCTATCAAGCAGGCATACATTAATGACAGGCCCGATTAGTTGTCAGTATAACGTCGGGAGACGGGAGAGCGGCTCTATCTTAAAGATACATGGTTGAAATCAGAGCAAGAAAACAGTAAGCTTAACTACAATAAACGCACGCGCTCTAGAGTAGTCTTGCCAGGAGGGGAGAAGAGAGGGGAGGGAGAGGGCCAAGCCGTCTAACTTTTTAGATTATTTATTTTGGTTTAAAATCATGGTAATTCTGTGATAGTAGCGTATTTTTCGCGAAAAGATACTCAACCAGTCCAACCTTCTCCATTTTTGCAAAAACTCGGCCTTTTTTTTAGGGAGCCAAACAAAGTTACAGATATCATGGTATCCGCCTGCCGCTAGGATTATTTATTTTGTTTATTAGCTCATTAATTTCTCCGGGCAGCAAGAGTCAAAAAGCTACTGGTTTATGTCGTACTAACAGTCTCAGAGATCTTACTTAGTCTGAGTCCCTTTGTAAAGTTTGAGAATATGAGCGCAGTGTGAGAGTTGCCGATCATAATGAATTGGTGGAAGAGGAATAAAATGATCTTTTTCTGGCTTCAAAAATTTAAAAAGAGTACCCATAATACTAAGTAGGGAAGAAAAAAAAACCTTGGCAAGCAGGGATTCAAAAGCCGGTGGCTTAAAGAGCACAGATTTGTTTACGAGTACATAATCAATTAAAAACAAATTCAATTTTAAATAAATTAAAAAAATACAATAAAAGGAACCATAATTAAATTCAGTTACTTTTTTTTTGAATTTGCTGATGTTTTTGCTGGGCAACACTGCACAACCAAAAATGTTATTAGGTATTTACTATTCCCCCATTTGGCCCCAAATTACAGCGGCAAATATTCGCTTCTCTTCAGTTTTTCTATCCCCTCTTTTGCTGTAGAAACAGATAACACGAAATACAGAACAAAAAAAAAATGTAGCTTGTATTATATACTGCCCTACCGCTCAAAGTGGTGATTCATTGACCATCATTTATAGAACCGGTTTTTTATTTCCGTTAGTTTCTTTCCAGCTTAGCGTGAGACAAGACCAAAGAGGAAGTGACGGAATAGATGGGAGATATACAATTTGGTCTATAATAGTTAATGGCACATTATTGGGGGGGTAACTATTTTGGAGCAGTCTGAAAGTTAGAAAAACAATTCCCCTTACTACTTATATACAGAAAAATTGTACCTTACACATACACCCCCCCCCTCTTGTGCAAATATACTAGCCCAAATTTGTTTCTATCTAAAGTATTATATTTTTAATATTACTTTGGTATATTTCATTAAGGATTGAGTCGTCAGAGAAACATATTAGAAGATTATTAGATCGTGACGTATATCATACAATTCCCTTAAAAGTAAACTACGCCCTTTGGGCGCACTTGACTCACAAATGTCGTTCTATGCTCTCCAGCACTAAATAATGATTGACAACAGTTTCAAGAAGGTTTTCAATTTCAAGGGTTTTTAAATCTGAGCAGAACTAGACTTTGGTTGATTAAACAGAGATGCTCCATTGAATGGGTTGCAGCGCTGTTAAGAGGCCGGGGCAGTTTTTGACAAGGGGATCGGTAAACCGACCACGTGTGGGCGCAGGAATCACCCTGCCATAGTTTCAAACAAATTTGAAATCATAGTCCCTTTTTGGAGATTTCATAAGTTCATCAGGTAATGATTTTTTGACACTTCCTAACTAACGTTTCACAACACTGAAAGGCCAGAACTATAATCTTGTGATAATACACATTAACTTGCCACACTTAATCCCCTGAACTTCTCTTTTCTTCCTTCTCATTTATGTTCTTATCTGTTTTGCTTCCCGTTTTTTCTTCTATTTAAGGTGAATTTTTTCTTTTGTCCTACCCTAATATATTGAATAGGGAAATCACACATCTTTCTATTTTCGAAAGAAGTAGTGAGATGCTTCTCATTACTTGAGAAGTTGCCAAACCTAAAAAGACTCTGAAATACAAATAATACGCGTTTTTTTTCTATTTTTTAAATGAAGCAAAATTGCAAACCTGATAAACCACAAAAGGGCGGTTATCCCTTGGGTTGAAGGGAGGGCAGAGCGCACAAAAGCACTAGAAATTGTGTTATACCAGTCGAGCACCATTTTTTTTAGTTTCATGCAAGCGATCCCCACAATTATTTTTGGCGTCGAACTGCTTCCAGTAGGCTACTTGACAACTAAAAAGTGTCAAAGTATTAAATTCATTTAAATGGTATGCAACCAGGACAAAACCGTCTAGATGGAAAAAGTATACCCCTTTCGAACAACAGCGATCACAAAGTCAATGGAAATGGGGTCCTTTGAACTCGTACAGCTCGTTTTTTTCAAGTCCGTCCCGCCAGTTAGGACCATAGGTTGCAGTAAGCGACCAAATGGGCCTCGCTGCAATAGAAAATGGGTTTCCACCAAATTGATTAATTCTCACAAGAACTGAAAACGTTATCAACTTCTGAGACATATTGGGTCTTTCCTGCTTCAGTAGCGAAACAGCCTGAGTATGATATCAGTTGAACCTCAAAATCAAAACCAAGATTTAAAAAAGACAAAATATCCTAAGAATAGACCATCATCCCTTGCACAAAAAACCGCTGACATATAATATGTTAAGACCACCACTTACTTTTTATTTCGGCCAAATTTGAAATTGCAACCAATAACCAAAAGAATTTGTTATGAATGTTCCATAGCTTAATCCAGAAACTGAAAACTTTCAGTGAAGCTCCTAGGTAATCTCAATCACCAAGCTTTTTGAGCATTAAGCTCAAGAAGAGGGGCGGGGGTGGGTGGTTTGTCCCCTATAGGATTTCCGCCCAAGTATATAAAAAATGGTCTACGATAATTCATTTGTTCCCAATAGTTAGAGGGAATTTCTTCTATTCTTCTAACGGAATCTTCATAAACACTTTGACATGTAGGTTTCAGTTTTTTACGAAACCTCGCTAAATGATACATATCACAAATGAATTACTTTATTGTCAAGAATTACTTTATTGTCAAGACCTTTTGAAATATAAAATTTCTCAAAGGGACATTTTTTGAATCCCAAATATCTCGCTCCAAGTCCTAAGGGTAAGCCACAGTAAATCTTGATACCGGCTTAGCCTAAAACAGATGTCTCGAGACACAGAACACTTTAGAGACAAGAATATTTACAACTCTGGATAATTAGCCCAGGGAAGCAAAAACGAAATTTCAAATGCTTTCATTTTATTTTATTCGTGTTTCAAATCTTTATGTATTTTTCGATACAAGTTTTAGCATACAGCGGTAAAAAATTCAATCCTAACTAGTCCTTTGCGGGAATTACTTCCACATCCCACTTCGGGTAATCCCAGTGACAACCGACAAATACTAAAAATTTAATATTAATTTCGATCGACATTACAGTAACAATGTTGAACTATAGCAAGATAGAAGACATACTCACCTGACGCTGGGCAGGAAATGCTTGGGATGGGATCGCAGGTACAAAGCCATTGAGAGAGAGGGGGGAGAGGGGAACACCCCAAACCAGGTTGAGTTTCCTAAAACAACTTTTACCATCTAAATTCTCGCATTATTCGAGCCAATATTGCAGGCTTTGGGGTCAAGTTTTATTGCTTACAGCATCAATGAAAAATATCCAAGTTGTAGTATGATGAATTAGAAGTCATTGGTTTTTGATGCATGCTGTGCTTGTATCAGAAACATATGTACAGGTACCTAAAATCTTGGAGGTTGGGATGTGTGAGAGCTGAAGGTTGGAATGGAGCGTGTGAATACAAAAGCCGTTGCAATAGAAGCTAAAGACAGGTGCGAGAATGGGTAGTCCCGCAACGGTCAGGAGAAGGCAATTACATCTTTAGTGTTTCACTCTGCAGATTTGCAAAAATTTTAGATAGATGACATGGTAGAAAAAAAAGGGCAGAATGCGAAGCAAGTTTTTTCTAAAATAGCCACCTTTTTTAGCCGTTTTTCACACAATTATTTGAAAAACACCAGCACGAATAATTTCTGATTTTTTTTTCCCGCCTAGTGTGGAGGACAAAATAATGGAATGATCGGTGGGTCGCATTCTCAAAAGATTATTAATTTAGGGAAAACCTAAATTACCAATTCCTATAAGAGGATAGTAAGAGAAAATCATCTTCCAATTGACTTATAGAAGAATCGGAGTTTTGTCAAGTGTCTAGAGGAGGGGACTGAGGGAGTCACACAGACGGGGAGGTCGGAGAGTGTGAGAAAAAAGGGTTTGGGGAGGTGGATGCAAGGAGCACGGGTAGGTGGATCAGGCACAGAAACAGCCAAGAAAAGTAACTACAACACCTTGAAATCCTTGGAACCCTGGGCGAGGAGGAGGGAGGCCTCATGTTTCGTGTGGGATGTGTCGATGCTAAATGAGGCTAGCGGAGGAAGTTGAACAGGTAGAGAAATTTCTGTAGATATTTCAATTTCATGAGAAATCATATGTCCGTCACTAAACACCATGGGATTTGTAGAGACGACAGTGATAGGACTAACTAATATTGTCGATTTGTATTACCATTTGGCGAATGCGAGGGAAGGAGGTTAGTTTGAAGAGCGTTGAGGTAGGAGAAGTCAAGTTAATGACGCGTAATTAACAGCCATAAGTATGAGTTATCCTTTGTTTCCGAGATCTCATTTTATCGAATGTATCCCTTGGGGGGTTTCTGCGTGATAGTGTATAGTGAGTGCGCGCAAATCTTCTTGTCGGTTTTGTTTTTCTTTGCGAGGTTCCGAGCCCGGCTTTCTCCCGAATATTTACTGTTTTTTTGTATCCCACCATGAGAGGGAGTCATCTTGCAATTTGTTCTCTATGTGTATGAGGTTCGGGTATTATTCAAATCAGAAAATTCTATGAAAAATTTTTAGGCTCAAATCGACTGAACATAAGTTCGAGTTATTGCTCGATTCCAGTTCTGCGACGAACCGCCTTGGCTCTAGTGGGCGTCGTTTGGGTGGTGGCGAGGGGGGTGCAGTTACCCCCTCATAAATTTGGAACAAAAACCTATATATATAGTCCGATGCCCCCTTGACTCTGCTTGATGTGGCGACTTTGTTATGCCACCCAATCAATAAAATGCTGGAAACTAACTCCCCTGCCGTTGGCTCTATTCGAGTCCTTGGACGCATCTACACAACCTGTCGTAATTGTACTCACGAAAATAAAGACGAAAAGACCAGTTTTTGTGTTTCTCCTTAGAATTACTATCTCTTCTCAGGGAGAGAGCAAGAGCCAAGAATTTTCCCTGAAGGAGGGTTGTAAGCTGAAGGGCAACCTTGTTCCTCTATCCCAAATATTTTAAGCATTATTTATTTTTTTGCAAATATAACAAAAAGTTTAACTTATGTCCTTAGAAAGGGAAAGGGAAGTGGCCTCACAGTGGGACATTTTTACGATAACGACAAGTATGGAGCTAGGATAAGTAACTCCAACAGAACTATACAAAATTATCCATTTGGTACTTATTATAGATCCAGTAGAGAATGTAAGACTAGATAAGAGAAGAGAAAAAAACAAATTTTTTGTTTAACTGAAAGTAAGGCACGACGTTAAAACATAAAACCAAACAGAGAATTAATTCCGTAGATGAAGGGGAAAGGTTGGTGTCAGCGGATGCCCACCAAATTCTCAACGCTTACGCTTCTTTACGCTAAAGTTTGTTAATTGTTTAATGTAAAAATTAAGAGTTTGTCTAAAAAGTCAAACTTTAAGTCGTAAAGAGCCGAGGCGTTTGGAGGAGGTGGTACAAGCCCCTTTCCATAATACGGAATAGATTCTGTTCGTTTTAAGTTTTTCAACGTCGTTTCCTTACTTTGCAGTTAAAAAAAACTTGTTTTTTTTTTATTTAATCTTTATGCGAACGTTTAATGAATAAATACATGTGTTTTGATTTTGGCTGCACCTGTATATGTATCATTAAAAAAAATTGCATATTACTTTTTACTTTTATTTGATTAAATGGCTTTCTCGGAAACTCGTTTTAATTTTTAAATTATAGCTAAATGTTTCTTATAAAGATCCATAAATATACGTAACTTAACGAATTAGAATTGCTTAACGAACTTCTATTTTTCATATATTTTTAATACGTATATTAGGGGGTCTCTCCTCATAGTCCAATAACCTCGGGCTACTTTAAAGCTAGACGTTTGCATTTTTGTTCCCAACTCTTTTAAAAATGACCCCTTACTCACAAGGCCGTTATTTTAGAATAAATAGCTCTTAGAACACGTACTAACAAATTCTTTGGGCCTTAAAGAGCGAGGTAATTTGACGTATGGGTGTGAACCCAATTTATACACGTAATATTTTTCTGTTTCGTTTTAAGTTTTGATGTTACTCTCCTTATATTTCAGTTGGAAAACTTGTTTTTTTTTTATGTTTAATTTTCTGACCTTTTTGTTCAATAATGCTGGGGAAATCCCAGCACCCCCTTCATACAATGTCCCTTCCCCCATGAAAACTTCCTTCATGGAAAAATCTTTCCACATAACCCCCGACCCCCCACCCCTCCTCCTTACTACCTTGATAAAAAGATAATATCGCCCAGGCCTGAAAACATCTGTACTAGCTTCCTAAAAGATAAGCCAATAGACTTAGTTAGTGATTAACATTGGGTAAAAGTTGCATAACTTGTCATCCCTCACCCACCGGGGACCTTCGGGGGATTAAGTCATCCTAAAGACATAGGTTATCATATTTTTCAATGGCCATGCTGTGAACAGAAATGGGCTAGCTTAAAATGTTTTTGATCCGGCGACAGACTTTGGGGGATAAAATGGAATCATGGGACTAGAGGACCAGTTACACCTCGCCACAGGTGTTTTTTTGGTCACTTAAAAAAGTGGCACTAGTAGAACTTTTAATTTCCTTTTTAAAACTCACGTTCTTAAGAGCTTAAGAGCAGTGCTTGGGTAAATTGTGACGAACGGGATTTAGGTAAAACAGGAAGGATCAGGTAAACAAAGAAAAGCGTATTTTCGTTGAATTTCGATAAATTTTTTTGTGTCAAAAAATGTGGAATGGGCCACCCTATGAAGGAAGGGTACCTGTAAAAGGGTTAGGCAATGTTATAATAATCCTAATAATGATAAGTTGCAAAAATTTCCGGGTATCATGGGAGACATCGACAAAACTTCCCAAATAACAAAAATAGTAACTCTACCGATAAAAAACCAATCATTTGGAAAAATGGAGTAAATGAGGAAAAGAGTAGGACCAAAGATTGTTTTTTTATGTTTTAGAAGCCTGGAAGACAAGTTTTACTAAATCAGTGGAGTAGACTAATGATACTACTGACTTGATTTCTAGGACTGACTTTTACAGCCATAAATAAGATTCTGTTACTAGATTTCTGTGGATAAGGCTTGTAATTAAATTTTTCTACTATTTGTTAAAAACATTGCCATGAATTAATTGTATGCAATAAGGAACGACAACATGTGAGGTAAACAATATTTTTAAATGGAACAACTTCCTATGTTCTGATGTTAGTGGATGTTTCTATTTGTGACTTAATTAACTGGGAACGTCTTTCATTTGTGTTCTTTCCTATTTTCTTTTGTTAAAGCTTATTCATTGAATTTTGACAGTGTCTTGTTTAATGTTTATCTTTTCCAGCAGAAAGGTAGATAGTTTTTTTTTTTTTCCCTCATTGATCAGCTGAAAACTTATGGGCATGTACAAAGGACCCAATCAGACCAAAGCAGAATAATTAATTTTTGTAGCCGCTCAACACTGCTTCTCTGACTTTTTCAAAAAAATAAAATGGTCAGGATTATCAGATACTACAAGGAGTGCCTGGATTTGGCTTATTTTCATATTTAATGTAAATTTTTTGCGCAGTCGGTTAGTGGGAGTTTTTCTTTTCATAGGTCAAAGGAGAGAGACTGAGGAAGCTACAGTAAAGACCCCTCACTATCAACAGCACGGCTCTTCTTCTGGGGGGGAATGGTTTGGATACGTGCGAAAAGTACCTATTTATATATTGAATTGCGTATTTAATGGGTAAGAGAAATTCGTTTTTTCACAGTTTACAGAGCACCGTTTCATCTTCAGGGTAAAAGGATTTCGAAAGGGAATTATAAATAATGATTAAAACACAGTACTCGCTGTTCAACAATTATTAGAGAAGCGTTTTCTATGGCAGTCCAAGTGATAGTTTTATTCAACCAAACTGCTTCTTACTATAAAAGACATCGCAAAGAACACAAGGTTAGGGCGTTTATGTGTTGAGACAAAGTGATGTCTAATTGTCAGCAATACTTAAAATGCCTGCTGAAAATTTGTAAAGTAACAGTAACAGGTTATACAGTTTTAAAATGTTTTGGGGCAAAAGCAACAAAGCACTAGCTTCCAACACATGGAGCATTTTCGAAAAAGCAACAGCATTGATTGGGGAGTCAGAAAATCAAGGAATTTTCCTTTTTTTAACTGCACAGAACGTAACAAACCAGCTAATACATGAAAACACAGATGAACGTTGCTCTTGAAGCGTCCAAGTGGTGGCACACCAGTTCCGCCAGCATAACACAGTCTCCCACACCACTTTCCCACGATTCCGCAAAACGCTTTGCACGCGGTTCACCCGGCTTGGCACGCCGCCACCGTGATTTTCGGATGTACGGTGGATTTCGGAAAAAAGTCCGAAAAAAGGAACCCTCATAACTAACCAGTTTGACATCCTCCCGATAATGCCGAGCGGTCCTGCTTCGAGTTTCACAGCATTTATAAAAAGGCTGATAATGTTCAGTGGAGTAAAATAGCTAAAAGTCCATTAGACAAATCATAAGCAGCGGGTAAGATGTGCGTTTAAACAAGCGAAAGAATAGAAAAAGGGGAGCTCATTTCAGCGAGTGGAGGTTTCCTTCAAATCTTGCAATTAACCGCCCTTCTTTCCCTCGGAGTCAAGCCCCTCCCTCTTCATCGGTCCTTCACAAGTAGGCTTGTTCATCACACATTTCGTATATGCGGCAATAATCTGCAGAGCGAAAACGACATGTCAACATGTCCAAAAGTGAACTGGGGCTTATATTTTTGATGATTTTCAAGTGCCTGCAGTCTTTTTTACGGAATTTTTATTTTATGTTGTTTTGTTGTTTTTTTCTTTTTTCTGTGTAGGCGAAAAAAAAAAGTTGCTGTCTAGGCTTTTTTAAACGCGTACTTGATATTTCTGGAGAGCATCGGAGAACATACTTAAAATTGTACGACCAATTGAATTTGGCTTTTTTGCTTGTCTAATAAATGTTGAACCGAAAAAGAATTTAGAACCCAACTTTGATAGTTTTTTTTTTTTAATACATAGGTTTATTGTTTCTCTTTTCTGTTGAAACTGCCTGTTCATTTGGTATAAGGTAGGACTCAGATATTTGGAACAGTTGAGCTGAGACCAGGTGCGAGGGATGTGTTGGTCCTTGGGGGGCTTGGAGGAGGATTAGGAGCCTCGACTTTTGGAGTCGTAGCGAAGGAGGTGGGTACATCGAGGAGTGCGTGAATAAATTGCATCCAAGGGAACTTAATAAGAAGATCAGAGGTAGTGGTCGAGGCGCCATCTGTTTGGATAGGGCGGGAGGGGGGTGGCCAGAGCCAAGAAGTATAGAAGAGGGACATGTGATGAGGGAGATGAGGCCCTAGAGAATGGGTGGATGAGCACCCACTGAGAAATCAATCTTTTTAGAAAGAACAAATCCCAAGGTGTCCATATAGCCCTTTTAACAAACCCGGAAGAAATTTGGGTTGTAGTAGTTTTTACTCTGTCTTACTTGGAAACTGTAACCATAACTTCATTATACGCGTGCGGCATACTGGCACTTTGCCTGCCAGTCTCCACAAATAATACTAAGGCACATGATGCTGTTTGCGACTTTTTGCGCACAGATATCATGGATAAATGGTCTACCCTTGAATTTTCTCACCTCCTCTCGAACACCAGCTCGGCTGTACAGTTTCCTAGGGCCGTCTAAAGTGGCTGTAGACTATTTCCACGTCCAGATTGTCCTTAATGTTTGAGGGTTCATCTTAGCAGCTTTTACTGGGGTCTCTCAGAGAGTACATTCCAGTGTGGAGCATTGCTGGATTGTTCTCTGCACATAGAATGCTTTTGTTGTTTTTTAAACTCAAATCCGATGCAACATAATTTTATTTGAGTTTCTTCTACCATCTTGTCCTGTTAGTAGTTTTAATAACCAATGTACTTACTTTCCCCTTTGCGGAGCTGCCAACCAAGGCTGACTGCAGGATTCACTGCGTATCACAGACAGTGCCTGTTAATATCATGTAAGTAGAATGGTTCGTATACTTAACCCACAGGTAATATTATAAAAATGTACACACACACATCTTAAAATTGCTCCCTATACAATTGGCCTGGATTATCAATAGCCGTAGTTGGGTAGGGCAACACAGTGGCCAGGGGGCGGGCATACACTATTACTGAGACGTGATTTTTTCTCTAAGGGGGAAAATTGGACTGATGTGATTTCGTATCGTGGGAAGTGCCGAAGGTGCAATCTCCGCCGCCAGCGCTCCCTAGTTCAGAACGAAAGAGTGATTTTTAAAAACAACACAGGTGAGATTCGCTGGGGAGAGGCTACGGGCTCCGATGAGTCGTGATAACTGAGTCCCATGTCCTACCCAAAGGGGATGGCATCCGTGAAATCTATTCGTGGTATCATCGATTGTAGGTGACGAGGGGAGACCGATCTTCCATAGCTTTTCTGACGTACGTGTTGGGGCTCATCAGTTACGTTCTGTTTCACTGAAGGTTTCACGTGGAGCTAGTCCAGAGCAGAGGGGTGCCCCCGAAACAGTGTTTCAGATAGGTACCCCAGGTCTAAGCCGCGTAAATCTCACAGATTCACCAGAGGCGGTAGGAGGAGGGGGGAGCCAAAACGGCTTGGGAGCCTAGGAGCATCAACGCTTTGTAAAAAGCCGACCCTAGCAAAAGCCCTGTATGTCTTTTCATGGGGAATGTTCATCTAATGAAGGTCTGACGGGTGTTATAAAGAGGAGGTGCAGCATTATTTACAAAAAAGTATCCGAAGACGAGGGACTAAATAGGCGTTCAAAAGTTACAAGGTGTGCAAGTATGCAAGTACAGGAGGCGGAGAGATTCAGCATAAGTATAGTGTAGATACGAATTAAAGAATATATTATGTTTGTTGATTGGGTTCACCCCTGAGCAGGAGCCCTACCAGCTTGAGCGGGGGGGAGTCATGGGGGGATTGTGAAATTTCTACACCCGACCGTAGTCCAGTTCCATACGAGTTTTTGTTTGATTCACCTCTTGTTGATTAAGGTATCCTTTCCAAGACTGGAACAAAAGCTAACCCCCTCTAGGCGGGAGTAAAATTAGATCTATTGAATTTCGTATGGCCCCTCCGTACCAAACAGGTTTTTTCTGGTAGGGTATTCATTTATACATCGGGACTTACACTCTTTTCAAAGAGGAACGAGTATAACTTGATTGGTGATTGGGATTTGAATAAAAGGAATAGGTTTCGTTACATATTCTATTATTTCGTAGAGATTCGTAATTCAAAGAGAATATTTTTTATTTGCAAGGATATTAGTGGAGAAAAAAAAAACGAGTGGTGCATTTACACTCATTGAGGAATTAATGATTGGAACCGACAGCAGCAGCAGCAAACGTATATACGAGTAACCTAATGTGGCTTGTGGAAAATAAACCTGCTGGTTGTAGACTATGTCTTGAAATTGGGACAGCTATGTATGATAGCATATGTGATACTCATTTAAGCAAATTTTAAGCAGGAGGAAGCAGCTAAATGTGTTTGCTGGAAAAGGTGAATCATTCTCCATATAAATAAACTTTCGGTCAGCCATTAGACGGTCCATATCGAAATATATTGAGGAGAAACAAAATGCCATCAGTGAATATTATTATGATTGTAATTAGGTTCAATAAAAACTGTTTCTAAATCAATGGTTATTTCTTTCTTTTTTTCATAATAGTAGACTTAGCGTATAATTTTGTAGAGCTACAAAACGAGATTCTGATTAGTCTGAAAGTTGGTTGCGAGAGAGTTTTAGGACTTCTAAAAAAATGGATAGGATTCGAGAAAGATCGAATCATGAGGAATCTAGTTTCTTATGGAAAAAAACGGTGAGTTCTAGATGATGATTTTTTGCTAAGAGTTGTCTTATTCAAAGGAAGATATTTTTCGCGGGGAAAGGGAATGCTTGTCGCGGATATAATCGAAAACTGATTCTCCGTCATTAGACAGCATTGTATGAAGCTTCAACATCGTGAGTTCCAAATGGCATTTACATCAATTTATTGATGATTATTGATCACGACACTGCACAAATGATATTGTTGGATCACATTCTTTTAAACATTAGTTTTAGAAATTTAGGACTTTTTTTTCATAAGAACGATGGTGCCTCAAGGATGATTTACCTCCTCTCTCTCTCTCTATCTCAGGACCCTTTTTTGGATGTTGCTAGCCTCAGTTTTCATGTGTGGCAGTAGAGAGCGTCAAACACATGACAAAATTGTTCCATACATGTCCGTTATGTATGTACTGCAATGGCAGCTGGTCATCATCATCATGTGAGAATTGCACAATAGTGGAGGAGGTATGAGGAGAAGTGTAGAGTATCAACCATTAAATTGCATATATGATAGCCTGTGTCAAATAAAAGGTTGTAATTCCTGTCTTGAAGAGGTGTGTTCTCTCCTCCTAGAGGCCCCTAATGCTCCAATTGTCATTATGTTAAATGTAATCAGTGGGATGAGTCATATCCCGGTATGATTGGAAAGAATTCCTAAAACTCGTGATTTATTTTTATTGCTACGAGATTGGTATCGGCCCGCTGTTTTAGATTGTTTCTGGAGAGGAACCGGGTCTCGATTCAACTGTTGAACACAAAGAATATGGTTTCTACGTCATCGTTTTTGTGAAGAACACGGGTGTTATGATTATAAGCCCACTGATTTTTATTTTGGCTGTGACGGAATGTGATTCGACACTTGAGGACACTGTTTGTTGAAATTGCTTCAAATAAGCAAATTGCACATTGAATTCTATGAGAATGAGAATAGTATCATTGACTATACACACAGAGATAATGACAAGAGTGAAGTCACACTCTACTTGTAGAAAGTACCCTGACAATTGCAGTACAATCAAGGATCGTAACTGTGAATTCAGATAATTCTTCTGCATCTCAGTTGTTGTCGACCAAATACCTAGTAGTGGATGAAATCTAAAGAGCCGAAAAGGTCGTTATATCATATATATAAATTTTTTTATTTAATAAACAATTTCACATACCTCTTTAGAAACATTTTTATTCTTAGGGCACTAAAATCATATTAAATACACTTTAAGTATATTCTCCACTAAACGTCGTTGTTCAATTGAGGTAAGTCAACGTAGATTGTTGAGAAACTGCTTGTAGGTGTAGCCACGACATCTGACATGAAAAAGAGTATGCATGAGCCACATGTCTTAGTCGTTAAAATCTGTTACTCTTCGGTTTGACTTTGAATAATGGTTTTTTCCCCCTGCTTTCCCAATAAGTTGCTGATGTTGGATAGTAGAATTTATACAATAGCCAAGAGGAATCAAAAATTCAATATTCTTTGGCTGTTTGAAAGATGCATAGCCGATGACCGTCTTCAAAAGTCGATGGCTCTATTACAATGATTAGGTATTGTTAACACTTGAATTTTTTCAATGAAGTCCGAGGTATGCAATAAGGACTTTGTTACTGGGACCTGTATGGATCCATACTAAATACGTTGATTTTTGGTTGTGTTCATGGTGCTAGTGTCTAGTAGAACACTGCCGTCGGCGTGATTTCCCAATAGGTTTCAAATTGCTCAGTGATATTAGCTGAGACTCTCATCCAGAGCATTGGCAAATGACGCTCTAAACGTACATTTCCCCTGTTTGTCGTACATACTCATAATATCCTGTGTGCCTGACAAATCCAAACAATAACCCCCCATGATTTTTGAAAACATTGAATCGTTTATTCCATTTTTCAATCGTTGAGAGTCATAGATCTAGGGATTCCATTGTCAACTCCGTACAGAGTTTCTATAGGATTTTTTGTCAAAGGTAAGTGTACAGTGGAATACCATTCCTTTGCACATGAGGCTAGAATAGACCGAATAGAAAATTAAAATCAGGGGGGATTTCAAGTCCAGGTTCCACGGCACTGCCGACTCTTCACAAAGGCCAAAAGCCATTTTGATGGGATTTCGCCCATTGAAAAATATGAATTCGTCTTCTAGCTACGGAGCCGGTGGCAATGGTGACCGTTGATTGGTGATTGTATGGGGGATCAATAATTTTTAGTTGTTACCATTGGCCTTCTTTAGCTTCTCCACTGCCAATGCACAGAGCTCATAACTTGTTGTTTTTCGGACTTGGAGAATTGGCCGATTCACATTATAACATTTGCATCGGGTGCTGCAGGAAGTGTTTTCTTCAAAATGAATTGCTATGGTGCCAATCTGTAACTTTTCTGTCAATCTTGACATTGGGGGGTTCCATTGGGAATAATATTGAAATTATCTCATGATTTAATTTTCCAACTATAGATACTCCTGGGTCACTGCAGTAGTCCAAGCTCACCCGTCTACACACCTTTCGATATTCATAAGCCAATGATTGTCCTCTCATCTCCTTGTATACGCTTTGGCGTCCATCATCATAAATTTGTATGTAGCTTGCATAGTTTGATAAATATTGCTATGCTCCCAATTTAAATAATAATACCTTTATTTTGTTGAATAGTTGTGTAGAGTACAGATTTTCATAGGACCATCGCCGGCATTTGGAGTTTTGTATTATCTGACTTTTTCCCTTCACACCTACAAACATTTAAATCAATAAATGTTGACGACAAATCAATGAAATAGTCTTCATTGGAAAATATTTGAAAGTGTATATTTTTCCGAGATGGGTTGTTGTAGTGAAATTGTTCATAAGTAGCCATACTTGACCCTGACATCACAGTTTCAGCATTGAATAATTCAATGAGGACTGATTGATGGATATGTTCCTTGTGGGAGAATAAGTCATCTTAGAGAAGAAATCTTCTTTGATCTAAAAATCTTTTCTTTTCTTCTTCTGCAGCTTATTGGCCTCGTTGTTTTTATTTCTCAAAGTCCTTGTTATGTCCTTTGCTTCCTTCCTGGGGTGGAGACTGATGAGTGAATGACGCGAACGCATCCTTTTTCCATCCCTCCCCGATTTTGTGAGAGTTTTCATTGTCACCAACGGCTTGCTAACTTGCTGAAGATCAAATTTTGCCTTAACACTCTCCTTGAAATTCTTGCCCGCCCCCGAGTCCTGTAGGTGGAGGCAAGCAAAATTTTGATGCGCAAGTACAAGATATTTTCTGGCAAGGGTAGTGCATAACGAGAATAGCCTAGTCAAACCAGCTACGAGACCATAGCGCAGAACCATGTAGTGATGCCCCTTTTAGTGAATTCCAATCGCATTGCCTATTTGACCTGACTCAAGCAACCAACATAACAATCGATATCGGACAGAACCCCAAAATTGGAATTTCTTCTATTGTTCATTTTTTAGGTCTATTGTACTTCCGTTGACATGGTCCGAAAAATGCCTGTATCACTGCTAAGCCTTTGAATTGCTAAGAATCACCTAATTCATTCTTAGTGTTAACTGACAAGTTCCAATAGGAAAGTGTTTACGGATAATAACTGAAAGATGCTTTATTTGTAGTGGTTGAATTGTTTCTTGATTGGTTTTTTCGTCAAGAACTCGTAGGAGGGGAACATTTGAATGATACCAACCCGAGATGTTTTTCCCACAAATTAAGCGTAGAGAAATATAACAAGTTCCGTGGAGAAGGTCAAGGTGGTTAGTCAGCAAAAAATGAAATTTTAGTGTTTCCAGCACTTCTAACCATTGATTTATTTGAGCTTAAAGCCAAGAACGTCCTTTCGTTATCATTGCGAATAACCTTTTCAGTGGCATAGTGACCTATGTAGATCTTGCCCTCCTCCTTTTGAATAGTTCAAATGAAAGCTCCTTTTACGAGCAGAATTCTTTTAATTGATACTAACGACATAAATCTTCATTGCAGTGCGCTTTTTTTTCCCCCCCCCTCGTAGGGTAATTCCAACAATGGATAATCCTCCAATTGATTTTTTTGAATTTGTTCTTGATCACCTGGTGTGGCGGCCAAGCATAGGGTCTAATTTTTATTTCATATTTACGATCCTTTCTCAGGGATGTATAGGTATTTTTTGAGAATCAGTACGACAGAGCCACTTCATATGCAACCGTCAAATTTGACGGCTGGGGGAGAGTTTTTGTCAAAAAATCACTTGTCGTATTCGAAGTCATTTGTAGAGAGGAATCGGAAACGTTGGACCTGAAAGTTACATAGAAATCATTGGGCATTGTCTGATCTTCACACCAATCAAGAATCAAAAATCAAGTTGTTATCCTAGCCACCGAACAAGTAACTGTTTCCTTACCCCTGCGGAGTACGGTCTTTAATATCTTTTCAATTTGATAGATTTTCACTAGCATTTTTAACTTTTGCACTTCATAGTCCTAAAAGCCGCCGAGAATCTCTTCATCTTTGTATCAACGCAGGGGGGGCGATAAGTTATGGTTTAGTGTACCTGAATTGTTGCCACTTTAAAAAGTTCATGTACCACAAGTAATTCCCTTTTCAAAAACATTAGTTGTTCTATTAATTCGAACAGTATCACCAAATTGAATTTATTTTTCTTCTTCTTGACTTTTTGATCATTGGATATTGTTTAACAAAGGATGTCATTGTATTATGATCCGAATGATGAACTTCCGTTGGTGTAGAGGTGACAATGATCCTGAGGTCAGTTGATTATAACTCAAACATGATTTAGCTAGATCATGAATAAAACGCCGGCGTATTTTTTCAATGTACCAATATCTTGAAATTAAAAGTCGAATAGTTTTTTTCTTTCAATCGTTCGCAATGCAGCTTATAGGACTGAGACTATGATAGAGCAGTGTACTAATTTCGCTAGTACTTTTGAACATGAAGGATTAACAAAGTCACTACCGCGATCCGTTTTGAATTTTTTATAGGAAATCCTTTTCGAGAATACTTTTCCAATGGCCTGAGCACATTCAAACACCTCTCTTTGATCGCAATGGGAATTGCATATGCATACGACTAAAAACCACTGATGCAAGTAGAATGTACTGTACGGTGGTATTGTGGACGTCTGAAGCTCTCTAGAGTCAGGAGATCTGCTGCATATATATCAATGGGTAAAGGCTTAGTTTTCGATATTGATTGGCACGAAGTCATATGCAATTTTTTCTATCAGAGTGTAACTTGGTTCATTGTGTAGATATTCTTGTACCTTTTAGTTGCGAAAACCCTTGACTTTTGGAAAAGAGTTGTGGGGCACCTTAAACTCCCGCCTCGCCAATATTTTTCATAAACCCTTTTCAGAACTTCAGCCAGTTTAAAAACGTAAACACGTTGGTGGCAAATGTCGCGCCTACCCTTTGTATACGGCTGCTGGTGTTGACGTTGACTTGATACGTCTTCCTTTGTCCTAGCTAGCAGTGTGTGCTAGTATTTTCGAAAATTGATTTAAAATCTTCTTCTCTTCTTCTTCAAGTTTCATATTTAATGGGTTGAATGATGAATGATGATGCACGTTCATTTAATTTTTTAGAATTTGGTTCCATTGCCAATAAGACTTTGGGGAAGTTTAATGTATTTGGAAAGTTGGTATAGATGAGTGTCAAATGTAAAGTCCCTGTTTACGATTTTGGTACTAAGTCAATACATTAAATCAAGTAGATTATAGCTTCTTTGCCCTGATTATAATCCTTTCCCCATTGCTGCTCAACTTGAATTTTGACCACTTTCCAAGAGATAGGGTTAAGAGTCGTTTTTACTTTGTTTCACGATATGATAGGGGCATTAGATTCCCAGATTTTCAATACAATTGAAAGCCAATCCTCCTCTTTTAATTGTGTTCCAACGCAGCACGCAGTAGATTCTTTGAGAGAGAATTCTTTTTTGCGATCAGCAGCAGCAGCAGCAGCAGCAGCAGCAGTGGGGGCCCTTCGATTCGATATGGTTCGTCCGCTTCGGCTAAGTGCATCTCTTGAAGTAAAATCAGTTTTTTTATCATCATCAATGTTCGTTGTCGAGGAATGTTTTTACTCAGACTGTCCTCAAAGTGTTCGACTGGGTGAGAGACCGGTTCTATTGGAGTCAATTTATCGTAGTTTGGCCATTCTCACTAGAGAAAACTGTTTTACAAGTCCTGCAATTTATGGCATAAAAGTGTAACAGCTACCGCCTGTCTGAAGAAGTCGTTTCCTTTTAAAAGTCCTTTCCTTTCTTTTTAAGGCCAATGTACGTAACAATGGAACGATGTTGCTTGCACTATTGCTTAACTACTTCTGGTATTGACATACCCTCGGTCAATTTTAAAACCAAGTTCAGATATTAGTTTAAGAAATCTTGTCAATACCATTTTGGAGTATTGCGTTTTCTAGCTGAGGTTTTTGAAGTGCTTAGAACTGAAAACAAGTGCCTATTTTCATGTAGTTTCTTCAGTGTCATGATAGCGCCATATGGTCTTTTGTGTGCGGGTTCACAGGGAATAGACTGTAAATTTCATTGTCGAAATATCTGTGACTACAAGCAGATTCGCGTGTATTTTGATATCCGATACCAATAGTGATATACCGTGGGGTTTATTAGTTGCCTATTTTATGCCTGAGAGCAGAAATTTAGGGACCTGGATAGATTTTGTTTATTGAGGGTTTTAGCGAGAACTAGAATCACGAACAACTCTGTAGATGATATAGTAAGGTTACAGTTTCAAAGCAATGTTCCGCATAGACATTTTGCTCTGATGAAAGCGATTGTGTAACCTCGAGGTAACGGGGAATCTGTTTCATGATGAGAGCGACAGTGAGACACCTTGCAGCATTGCTGTGACATTGTTCATCGATTCAGCCAGATCGTCATGATCAAGCCAAGGTTGTTCAATAAGGTTTGAAAACATCAAGAGTCCCTGTATGAACTGTATTCTGCAACCGTATCCCATTTGCAGCTAGCAATTGCTTTAATTTTATTGTATGACTCCTTGCCAAATACTTAGCAATAGTATAGGTGTTTTTTCGGCTTTTCCGCAAACATTTATCACACTTTTAATTTGTATTTTAGTTAAGAGTGTTATTTTGCCCGACATTGAGCCCACACAGAAACGATCCTGAATGGTGTTTTTTAATTGATACATGGTCCTTTCACGTTCACCTGGACGAACTAACTGTAGACATCCTAATTGTCTAATGACTAAATAACTTCCTACCTTACTACTCTGTTCTTCAAGAAGACGAAAGACAAAGACGATAGGAGAATCATATTTTTTTTCTTTTTGATTATTGCACATAAAAAAGTACAATACATTTGAAAAAAAATTATAACTTTTTTTAAAATTTATTTATAATAAAAATACAACTTTAACATGGGTACAGAGAAAAACACTTTTTTTGGTTTATTTATAGAGAAAAAAACATAAATTAATAGAGAAACACTTGAAGAAAAACAATCTGCTCTAAGTCCTAAAAAAAAGATACTTTGGTGACGGTGCGCCCCCAGCGCCTGGCGCGACCCCCCAGCCACGAGCCCCCCCCTCCCCCCCCCTCCCTCCTCCCCGCCGCGAGGCCACCCCCAGAGGTTTTTAGGAAATACTTTCACAGGACTTTATTTAAACGCGAGACTTTCCCTATGGGCGAATACATTCGATCCGGTCTGAGTTAAATAGTGTCCCAAGGGGGAGGGTGGTCACACCATCTTGACAAACATAGACCTTTGTCGGGAAATGGTACTCATGCTATTTTTCTACATTTCCAGAAATTTCCTGTATTTGTGGAACGAATTGCCAACAATTTGGCTCGTGGAATTGCATTTGTCAACAATACAATTCCTATAAATGTTTCATGTCGAAATTCTTGTCCACATAGCGCATAGGGTACTCCTTTGCAACGTTTCTTGATTTTCCTTCGTCGTGATGTCTTTCGTTCAAGTAAACCTCGGACTACAAACATAACCACGGAAACATCAAGAAGTCCAGCTTCCTGTTTTTCAGATTTAAAAAATAAGGAGCTGATTGGGCGCCCGACGTTTTGACTAGCTCGGGGTAAAGACCCTTCCATTGTGTAGTCCATTCCGTGAACTGATAATTTCACCGTGCGCCAAATCATCAATTAGTATTGGAATGTTTTTACTTTTAACAGTATAGAATTCCGTGTCACCGTTAGCAGACCTC
>JAPEVW010000814.1:0-46992 GCA_027921565.1 Artemia sinica | reverse complement strand
ACAGGAGAAAACACTGGAGATTACCCTCACACGGGTTTAGACTTTGAGAAAACCAATTTTTGTTAATAATATTCGACAAACAAGTATCAGAATATGAAATTGAAAAATAAAAATAAGGATATTTGCAACACAATGGTGTATCTGGGATTGTTGGGTGAGGACAAAAACTCATGGAAGAAACAAATTTCCGTGCCTCCCGCGCCCCCATTTCCCATTTGCCCATAAAAAAATTACTTAAAAAGAGGCAAAAAGGACCACATGTTGTCAATTAATGGACATAAAATAACGGAACATATCGTAACTGGATACATATTTCGGATAAAAAAAAGTCGTGCGAACCGTCTAGGGCTAAACAGAAACCAGGTCGTCAACGATTGGGGTGTGTAAGATATAATAAAGAAGATTTGAAGGAAATAGGAACTTCGCTGGGAAGGTGTAAAGCGGAGGGACTTTGAATAGATTGGATGGAGGAGACGTGTATGTAGCAGTGTTGTGCGCTCAGGCGCTTAGTGCTGCGGTAAGGTGTTAGTATAGTAGAAGTAGTAACTCAATAACAATAAGGCAGGTTTTCCATTTTCACACCCTATTACTGAAATACCAAAGTTGCACATAAGACATAAGCTATAGTATGTTTCTTTATTTTAACGAGCTATGGGGTGGCGGGTCTCTGGTAGGTCCTCAATTGAATGAAGGAAATCTGAAAAATTCCTGTCCTGTCCTTCTCAGAATCGTAACTTTTATAAGATTTGTATTTTCCATGGGAAGCAATCGAACGATTTTTCCTAATTAGCTTTATTAAGTTTTTTTTTTTTAGGGAAGTTAAAATAAACGCGTGAAATATGGAGTCTTTTCTATATAGGAGTCATTTTAGTTTTCATTACATTTGATGCTTTCTGATTGGATGCTTTGGAATAGGTTTACAAAGCATCTTTTGGACTATAGAGTAAAAATGGTAACAAAAATGACCTCGAATCAATTGTAATTTCAACATAGACACATTCATGGGCCAAACAGTTGCGTCTACCATTTAAAGATATCTCTTTAAAAAAAAATGTGGAGAAATACCCTAAAATTTAAATGTCTGCATATAGTTTTTCTGTTTTTTTTTAAAATGCTTCCATTGAGAAAGAATCCATTTTTGTTAGTAATTTGAAATAGCTTCTTCTTCCGTGTGCCGGCGAATAACACTCAATGCCTTTTTTTCCTTATTTATATTACTCCGAAACATTCATGACTTCGAACCATTAGATCAAAATTCAATAATAAAGATGGATTTGGACAAAATTTATGATTACAAGATTTACATTTCTTTTAAGGGAGTTTTGCCTTCGTCATAATTTTAATAATTTTCATCATTTTTTGCACTCTGAAGATTTGAGGTTTCTTGTTAATTAATAGCAACTACTTCCAAGAACTGAAAATAACAAAAAACAATTCTTACTTCATAATATGCCGAAAATTTCTTCTAGCTAACCAATTCTGCATGTTAACCCTCTATGCTTAAAACCCCCTCCCCTAATGTACAAACATAGATTCCAAACTATATATTTCCAATTCTATTCTCCCAATGAGGATTTCCTTGTTTCCTAGCAGTGTGCCTGTAAAATTTAATTAAATATAAAAACAAGTTTTTTCAACTGAAAGTAAGGAGCAAAATTTAAACTTAAAATGAACAGAAATTATTAGTGTATACGGAGGATGTTTGCCCACTCCTCAGCACCTCACTCCTTTACGCTAAAGTTTCTTAGTAAGTACTTTAAAAAAAGTTGTCTTATTGTCTAAACTAAACGACCCCTTATGTTTTTAGGAGTCATTAGTTAAAGAACTGGGAACCAAAATTCAAAACTTTAGCGTAAAGAGCGAGATGTTGAGGAAGGGAAACCCACCTTCATATACTTAGTGATAATTTTTCTGAACCGTTTTAAGTTTGTTAATGTTGCTCCTTAATTTCAGTTGAAAAAACTGTGTTTTTTTAATTTAATTTCTGATAATTGTTTAATATAATGCCAGAAATCCTCCCCAGGAAATATCCTCTAGACAATTCAATTCCCGGTGATAAAATTTAACCCTGTTACAATTACTGTAACAGTTCCACGCCTATAAATTGAAAACGGAAAAGAGGAAGCAAGAATTTTGAAGAAGTTTTTATATAAGAACCTTCAGAGAAGTCCACCTGTTTTATAATTTTCCCTGACAAGTTCAATCCATGGAAACTTACCTCCCCATAAAAAATTTTCTCCTTAGCAAAATTCCCGGTAAAAAAATCCCCCCCCCCACAAAAATGTATGCATACATCCCAAATAACAAACCACTATGCGTAAAACAATGGGTAAAGTTTTTAGAACTTAAAGACATTTCCCCGGGGACTGTGGGGGGGGGGGGTCATGGGGGTCAGTGTTAGAATCAAAGGTATATTTATTGGGTCTTTCAGCCATGATGAACAAAATATGCTATCTCAAAATTTTGATTGGACGATTTTTGGGAAACAATGGGAGTGGGGAGTTGGCCTAGTGGCCCTCCAACCTTTTTAGTCACTTAAAAGGGGCACTAGAAAATTTTAAAATTCTGTTGAATGAGCCCTTATGCGATATTCAGGAGCCTGCACTGGGTCGATACGGTCACCTCTGGGGGAAAAAAAAAACCAGAAATAAGCAAATAAACTCGGCATCCTGTGATGCTTTCTTCTGGCAAAAAATAACACAAAATTCAACACTCTTTTCAAGATGGGAGCTTGAAAGCTCCAACCAATAGAGTTTTCTGAATTGGATAGTTGTGGTTTTCTTTAAGGAACTCTGTGACTTTTAGGGGATGTTTACCTTTTTCTTAAACAGGTAAATTTTTCCCTCATGCTCGTAACCTTTGAATGCGCAAGACTAAACTGAACGAAATTTATATATTTGAAATCAGCATATCATAAGCCAATTCCTTCTGGTTAATTTGTTTAGGATCATAGTTTGTTTTTTTAAGTTGTCGGCTACTATTGAGCCGCGGGGTCGTCGCTCTTTATTCACAGTTCGTTACCAGGAACTGTTTGATCACTGTGACAAAAACAGAGAACCGGAAAACAAAGTGACGGGAAAACTGAGTGCTTTTGAACTTAAAAAATTTGGGGCTATGTTATTTGCCACATTTAGGTGGTGTTTGGGGAAAAGTAATAGCGGGTCTGCAGGGCAAAATGTGGGTAGCTACAATTATTCGGGATCTGATGGAAAGTATGGAATTTGTTTCTAACTTCACGCTTTTTAAATATTGGTATGGTGCTGTAATTAACAGGTGCCAATTTGAAGAAGAAAACTTCTCAAATTCCAACTCAGAAAAATAAAAATCGCCTGACAATCATAATAATAGCGTGTATATTTTTTAGTTTTTTTCGGCCTTGAAATTAAGAAAACCAATAGCTTAGCATATCATAAATTATAATTGAAGTTTATCAATAGTTTATTCTTTTGAATTCAAAAATCTATTCTATATTAATAAACGCGAATACATGTAGAGGAAAATATGCGAGAAATAAGATTAAGATTGCTCTAATTCAGCAATAAGATGCAGATATCCAAATTCAAATTAATGCATTTTTCAATAAGATTAGATTTCTGCTTCCCAGTCACAGATCAGACTTTTGACGACCACCGGTACGATAATGTAGGAAGGTGAGCAGGATGAGATGGTTGTGCTGACAAAGAATAATGAATTCTTAAACATTCATCTTTATATGTTGTTGTATTATTTATACTTGTATTTTAAAATATTTATGTGTGTATTCATTATATGATTTATAGGTTGTATCTTTGCATATTTGTATTCAACATATTTACATCAAATTTTAATAAAGCAGTGTACTACAAAATTTGGATGGACGTAAAAGGAAGAATGTTTATTCGTAAGCTATTCACAAGCTATTCTGATTCCAATCCTTCTATAACCTTTTGAATCTGCGAAGAAAATGGGTCGACCTATTTTATTAAAAGAATGTTCTATGTTATATTTTTTTGTTAACTGTTGGTATTTTTAAATAAATAGTTTTTTGGCTCAATTATTGAGAAGGCTCTGTTTCATTGTTTAAAAAACAAAATAAAAACGCAACCATATTTGTTTTCGATGGTTTTTAGTTGGTCGTGGTTTTGAAACTGTAATCGAGGAGTTGTTCCTGGCAATGGTACGGGGAAACCCAACGGTTTATCTGAGTAAACGTTTTTAAAAACATTTATTGAGGGCAAATGCCTTAAACCTTGGCAGTTGCGCTAGCACTACCACTGAAGAATGGCTCATAGTATACAATTTTTTGGCAACATTCAGACGAAATTTACAGAACAGGCATGTACACTGGAATTTTTGGGGGGACTGTTTACGGGATCTAATGATAAAAAACGGATTTTACCTTATATGTTTGAACCTCAAGTGGTGAGAAAATTTGATATAATTTGAAAATGGCCATATTTCACACAGCTTTAAGCTAGGAATTTCTTTCAAGGTTGACATCCATTGAGTATTTTAAGGTTGACTGACTGTCTTAGAACTGAGCATAATAAGCTACATCTTGATCTGATTTATTATAAGATTCCCTGAGGTAGTAAGCTCATAGTAATCCCTCTTAATATTATAAAAAAAAGCTATCCACAAAGATTTTCAAAGAATTTCATTTCTATGAATAGGGCAGCTCATCGATAGAATATAGCCTATGCCCTTTGTTACAGCGCTGGAAGAGGACCATATATCGAGTCTTCAAATTAAATTTAGGATCTTCATCAGCTTTCAAGCTCATAAGCAAAAAAAAAAAAAAATTGAGATGAAGAAAACTGGTGATTCGAGATTCAAACTGAAAATTAGTAATGAATCTTGTTTTGAATTTTATTCCATTTTGTTGTTGTTAAAAATTAGCTAGGACTGTACCGCTGAGTCCCCCTATCTGAGACCATTTCTAAATCAACAGTTTATGGTTAAGGAATTGTAAGTCAGGAGCGGACTCGGATCAATAGTAAACGAAACTCTAAAAAATGGAATTTCAATATTAGTAAAATACCGTCAAAGTAATCAAGCTATTATGATAATTTCCAAATATATAAGATTCATCAAAGTTCAATACTACCCATCAAAACGCTTAGGAGCCTCGAGAGGCTTGCCAGATTTTTGGATTGTGGGGGGGGGGGAGCTAAAATTCATAGAAGAAATTTTGATGGAAATGAGATCAAGTATTCAGGGAGTATCAGAAAACCCTACTGTAGAAGTTTTCAAGCTCCTATAGACCAAAACGTGGAATTTTGCTTATTTTTTGCAAAGAAGACAGATCACGGATGCGTGTGTTTTTTTTTTCCCCACAGAGGTAATCTCCTGTTGAAATAATGGTTCTAGAAGGATACCAGGGAGAGGGTGCATTCAAAGGAAAATTTAAAGTTCTAGTGACCAAAAACACTGAAGGGCAGCTGGCCCCCGCTCCCACGTCCCACTTTTCCCAAAAGTTATCTGATCAAAATTTTGGAGCCATTTTAACCAGTTATAGTTGAGAGCAAATAACTTTCGCCGTTACAAGGGTAAAATAATCATCACAGTCCTATGGGGTAAGGTCGTTTAACTTATCAAAAACGTACCCATGTTTACGTAAGTATTTGTTATTGGAAAGTATACAGACATTTTTCGGCGGGGGGGGGGGGGGGGGTTATGCCTTGGGTGGTCGGATCTTTCTACCGGGATAATCTTCTTTAGAGGAAGGGAAAATTCTAGGTGTTGTGACCCTTTTCCAGGGGAAATCTTAACACTGGAGGCGGGGATTTGAAACAATTACATATACGAAATTGTCTTTTTAATTGTACAACCTTCCTCTTTTTCAAATTTTGCATGTTGTAGATAATCTGGGAGAATTAGCTAGCGGGCTATGTTCCACATGTTTTGATATCCCCAAAATAATTTTCACACGAAGGGGCATTCTGGAGTTATCGAAGAAATCAGATTAAAGTCTTGATTATTTCAAATGAAAGAATGATAAGGAGAAATTTTCAAGTCTGAATTGTCCTCAAGAAATTTTTAAGGGAAGGAGGCATTTTTCTGCGAGGATGGAACTGGCTGGAAGGAGTTTGATTCGGGGGAGGAGGTACACTTTACATGGGAAAAAATTTCCAAAAGAGAAGTTTTTCCGGTGAGTGACGTGGGTATATTTCATGGAGGGTGAAAGATCGGATTTACCGGTGTTATTTCAAAAACGGTCCAGAAATATAAATATAAAAAAAACAAGTTTTTTTAACCTGAAAGTAAGGAGCTAGGTAAAAGGACTCAAAAAACGAACAGTAAAACTCAAAAACCAACAGAAATTATATGTATTTATGAAGGGTTGCCCCTCCTCAATAACCTTGCTATTTATGCTAAAGTTTGACTTGTTTCGTCCCAATTCCTTAAGAGACGGCTATTGAACACCAAAGGGGCCGTTATAAGTTAGAACGCAGAAGGCTTTTTTGAAAGTGGTAACAGCTTAGTGCACAGCAGCAAGGTATTGAGAAGGGGGCAACGCGTCATATACGGAATAAAATATATCGAAAATTAGTACTCGCAAATTATTTTTCATTTACGGTGTGCAAAATTCGAACCGGCAAACGGGTTTAAACTACGGTTCAGAATTAAACTAAAAAAACGAAGTTGCTTTAAAAACGAACAAGGAAATTATATCCGTATATGAAAAGGGGTAGTCTTCTCTTCAACACAGCTTGCTATTTACGGCTAAAGTCCCCTCTCTCATTTTTAAAATAATGAATAAACTCAAGTGTAATAGAGCGATGTGCTGAGGAGGGGACCAACCCCTATTCAAATACTGAATAATTTCTGCTCGTTTTTAGGTTTTTAGGTGTCTCTCTTCACTTCATTCATTTTAAAAATACTTGTTTATTTTTTTAATTTAGTTGTTACTAGGCTTCAAAATTGTCATCTTGTATTATTAAAAGGGAAAAAAATGATCTGCAGATTTATTATTTATCTTATAAATTAATATAAGGGCCAATAAATACTTTTTATGACAGTTGATTGTTTCAATAAAAATGAAAAAACTATTTTTCAAAACATATTTATTCTTTTATAATTTCTTCAATTATTGAACAATTCCTAAGCCAATGCACATAAATGAGGTCAAAAGGTGTTCAAAAGGCAAGAAATAGTTACATTGGTGCTGCCATTAAAACCATCATGTATTTTTGCTGTTTTTGGATACTTATTTGCGCAGCCCCAAAGACTATTTTCCGCGAGGGGATAACGCCTCTAGACCCATTTTTCCCCCTTTATTAAGCAGTGAACTAATTGGAAATGAAGATGCATTGAACAAGACACAGGGCAAAAACTTACCGTCTCTAGACACTGAGTTCCCATTGTCAAACATTTTTTGCAGTCTGCAATATTGGTTATCGAGTTCGGGTGGCTCTGATCGACCCCAAGGAAATTCTTTTGCCTGAGGCATTGGTAGTTTGTCACGATGTTCTCATCTTTTTGAAAAAAAGGCCCTTGCAGCCTTCACAGGCCATGACTCAATTAATGGACTCCGCTTGACCTTATCACCGCAAAAACCTTGCAGGGGACAATTTTAATTGATACTCAGTGTTTATAATGGGGAAGGGGGGAGGGGACTGTGCCTGAGTTATGGGGTTGGCTTCAAACAATCTTCGTTGTAAGGTGAAACAAACTGGTTTCCGCCCCGTGGACTGCAAAGGGGGTGGATTCATTGTGCAGACATGTACAACCTTTTGACAAGGAAAAAACTAATGTAGCCTTCCTATATCTATAACACTAAAGTTTAGTGTTGTCGTTCAGCTTTTAATTTATACCATATTTATTGGCTGGATTTTTTAGATCTAGATTTTAAATCATTGGGCTGGATTTGATGTTTGTTTGGCCCTAAGGTAATATGATAGATTTTTTTCGTAACTTTAAAACACATCTTAAGCTCTTTCTGCTTTAAATTATGCGTTTGTTTTTATTTTTTAAATGTTAAAAAATAGAACATTGATTTCTATTCCTAAGCTGAAGACTACTGAATTGTCCGGGGTTTATTTTCTCACAAGTTGTGTAATAAAAAAAAAACGTTTGATTTCTGAGCATAGCTTACTTCCTCCCAAATTTTTTACTTTTGGCTTGTGCTGAAAAGGGGGGGAGGGGCCTTCTTTGGGACAATGGCAGAGGCTTTCTAAACAAAAATTATGCCTTACAATATTCTGTAGAAGGAGGTTCTCTAACAGGAAGTCGTTATTTTATACTAAAATTTTTTATTCTTCTTAAGGGACAATTGTGAGAAATGCACTCCTCCTCCTCCTTGAAAAAGAGAGCTAGGGTAAATTGACGCGTAATCCTTGCAACAACTGGAGATAGCTGGCCATCCAGCCAGAGCAGCCACATCCGTTCTAACCCAGCGCTGCCTGCTCAAGTCCCAATCCGTGCAAGCCCCTATGCAGCCAGGTAGACAGGTAAAGAGAGAGTCCGGCGGGTAACTACAAAATGGTGAACCCCATTGCTCCAGCCCCCAAGCCAGGACAATCGCCACCCGGCTGACAAAACCCTGTGTGACATTGCTGGCCCTGGGCTGTGCAAGAAACGGACGTCACCGCCCCGTCAATTATCTGACATGTGCGTCCCCGGGATCATCCGGTGCTCGAAGTGCAACCTTGAATTTGAAGGATGTAAGTTTAAATTTTATGTCTCGCTCAAGATTTTTTCTACCCAAATGAAATATAGCGTTCTCCTTTTGAATCATATTGAATGCATGCATTCAAATCCGGCTCTCTGAATTAGGTTAGCGAAGCCGAAAAAGGCACTATATCCCATAGTAAGTAGCAAAACTCTTCGGGGGCGGGATTATAAACTGCTTTTTTAATGAATGCTTGCTTCTACAAATATTATAAAAAACAACTTTTCTATCCAGAATGAGTTGGTGTATCAAGAAAGAGGTAGGCTATCCATTTTCAAACCAAAGTAAATACGACCGGTTTTTTTTCCAAAGGCAGATAGAGAGTATTCATATTTAACATTTTTGGGGGAGGGTTTTTTGAACAAAATCAAACCCTACTAAGTCATGTTCTAGATTGTAAATGATCTTATATTAACGTTAGATATTGGAACTTTCAGGCTATATAGAGTAGTTAGAGTAAGTGAATTAACCAAGTGCTTACTACTAACTACTACTAAGCGTTTTTTTTAAGCACATGTAAATAACAATCCAATTTTACAAAATAGGGTGATTTTAGGACACGTTGAAAATAAGCTATTTTTCTATTATAGATTGCATTGGTTCCACATTCCTTGTCACCCCCCCCCTCGTAAGTTTGAAGAAGAAGAATTTTCATTGACCGCCGTCTACGGAATTCATGCCAATTCTAAGTGACAACGAAACGTCTATCTATTATCAACGAATGGCATGGCCATTGTTTACTTCCATTGAAATACCTGGACCAATTATTGATAAATTTTCGAACTAAATTATTTTAACGTTAGTAGTAGCACAGTTTGAGCCAGGGGGACTTGCCTTTGCTAAGTCCAAATACTTTACAACTTTTTAGACGATTGTTGTCAATGAATTAACCGAGAGAATTCTCCTCTCACTGATTTTAATAGACATAGTTCCTATTCAATCAAATGAAATAACTCCAATAAATTCTTATAGCCCTGTTGTTGAAGCGAAAAGAAAAAGTATAAAAGTGGGGGAGGGGGGTTAGGTGGTGATATACAAGAGGGGGAGGGTAATAGTAAAACAATTTACAATACTTCAAGATTTTCATCAACAAAATTCAAATATTAAAACAATAGGCGTCATACCGCAACTTTTTGGGGGATCCTTTAATTCACTTATGGGGGGGGAATTTTATATTTGGACCCTATAGATATTATTCGTGTATATGTAGATAAAATTCGTGCGCTGCTAGAAAACCAGATTCAGTTGTGGGGGGTCGGGCCTCTATAAGGTTTCAATTGTGTTAAAGATATTGTTATTTTAAAGATAGGCAAAAGTGAGGTAATATGACCATTATGTACATACCGAGATGCTAGTGGTCTACCCATATTTAGGAAAATTAAACGAAACAGTTTTTTCATGCACATGGATAGGCTGCATTATTACGCATCTTCCCCCCCCGGGAAAAAAAAAAATTAATAATTTGGAGGAAACGTGAGTGGGTCGGTAGTTTTATTTATTGAAAATTTAAGTGCATTATATTTGTAAATTTTAAAAAAAAGATTGTAATTTTAAGAGGGGTGGGGTGGGGTGTCTGAGGGGTCCTATTTAGGTTTTAATATATAATCCTAGATTTAGAGGGTTTTGTCCAAGACGTTCAACGAATTGTTTTGAAAACAGGTCAATAAATGTTTTCATGTACGCTTTCCTCATATCAGCATTCGAGCCTTCTAGCAACGTGACGCCAACAAAGAAAAATTTAGAATACTGGGATGTAACACGGAAAGGTGGGCTTATGATTTCCCCCCCTGCAGATTTCACTTGTTAGAGAGAAAATTTCCAGTAACCGCTAAGACCAATTGATATTTTTGAAAAGGGCCAATGCCCATTTAAATATCGGCGGTAGTACGTGTGATTCATAAGAACACTGAATTTGAGGATTGGGGCACGTTCTTAATAAAGAGGGAGTGTTGTTTCCCAGTAAGGGGCTGCGAAAATTGAATTGGTGAAGTAATTGTTTGGTTGTTACTAACACACCACCTAGTGAAACCCAATGCAATTGGCCATTTTAACCCAATTACATGATATCAGTTAGAGTTCTGTGGGAGAGGAAAGAAATAAGGGTGCATGATTTCTACTCTCCAACGTTTTCTGTCTAGACTTTCATAGTGATTTAAAGATACAGAACCAAGACGGAAGCATGTAGTACGGCATGGATAACCAATCAGTGGAACAGTTCCGGTAAACAGGGCCATTTTAAGATTAAAAAATTTCAAAAATACTCTCATCAACGAGAGAGAGAGAGAAATAAAATCTCTTTAGACATGTGAAGATAGGCTAGTGCAACGTGAACACGATCATCGATTTTATGAATCAGAATCAAAGAACATCAAGCTATAGTGGTTTCCTATGCCCACGCGCAAAGATACAACTCTATACACAATGCAGTTGTTAGACAATAATCGAGACGTTGGGATGAGAATGAGTGCATGATCAAAGCGTTACTAAATTAATATCACCGCAAATGGAGCTATTTCTCGTTTTGCATAAAAAATACCCATTATCCAATGCTGTTGTCTGCTAGAGGATCGTCCTAGCGATTAAAAATCAGAAAATGTGCTGGGTTTGTAAGGGGGAAGGAATTCGAAGAGGTGGCTAAGGGAAAGGGGCTAAGGGAAAAGAGGGGGGAAGGGAGAATCGTCAGGATCATAATCACTTGTGGCAGGAAATATTCATCAGGGCGGTAGTAATTTTCGTGGTGTAGCACATCACAATCTTGCAATGTGGATGTTAAAGCAGCAGTTTTTTATAACCGGTTTCATTCACAATTTAAATTATGAGTTAAGAATTTATTTTACCGGATTTTATGGGCCCGTAGGCATTAGGGAGGGAGGGGGAGTAGGATAGTCCATGGGTAAAACAATTTATTTACCTACAATATTATCCCTCAAATCGGCTTGAGAAACTGGGGCTTCTCGAGTTGAAAATGGCAGGCGGAGGATAAACGGGCATTAACAGGTTGGAATAAAAATCAGGTGTTTAAAATTCATTTAGCTTTTTCCCCAAGGCTTTGAGTCAATTGATTCAAGTGCAGAAAAGCGACAATTTGGATAGTTTTCCTCTGCTGAAACAGCACTTTCCAGACAGTGAAAATGTATGACCTACTGGACCTGTAAGCGGCGCGTATAACATATGACTATTACTGTTCTGGTGCTCGGTAAAGCGAGGTGAAACTACCTTCAATTTGATGCTGTTCTATAATTTTTTTTTGGTGGGGGGGGGGGCACGCTTTTTTTGGAGGGGTGTGGGGTTTCAACCTCACCACTAGTGAATGCACTGCCCGAGAGAATATCAATTTGCCGGAGGGTTTGGGCTAAGGGTAATTGTAAAAATGGGTGGGCTTACTGTTAGACTGTAACTTGGCCATGGATGTTTTAAACTCTTTGAGATATGTCTGTAAGAACACAGATCAAATCTATTCAGAGTTTGGATTGAGATATAGGTTATTATTTTTCCATACCACATTTGGTGATGGACTTGATTTTAAAAATTAGTAGGAGAGGAAATAGGGTTGATTCCACTGATGTAGATCAAACACCTTTTGGTAGAAAGATTGATGGAGGGGGGGGGGGTCTGGTTTGTTCATGGGGATCGCTTTTTAAACAACAGATCTAAGTGGGCAAGACACATGAGTGTAAAGTCAAATGCAATTTTCACTTGACATGAACTCGTTGTACCCCTCGGCAATGTCTCACTACTCTCTTTGCCGTGTGGAAAATATAAATGGCTTGAGAATCCGTGTGAGATCCCCGAAATTCACACCGTCGATGACAATGGGCCACAAGATGTTCTTTGAAATTGACGGGCACATACCAATGGCGCTTTATGATTCTGTCAAGAAATTTTGTATTGCCCTTGTGTCATCGACCAGTGACCAAGGAATCGCTGAGTCCATACAATCGATCTTCGGTCGATGATATCAGGGCATGCACTGGACCCCCTCCAAAACGTAAAACTGATTGCAGATCTAGACCCTAAACAGAAATATCGTTGTTCACCATATGCTTTTGCGATGGATGGTGAACAATGGTTTCAAGATCACAAAAATACATAGGGTCCTGAAATTCAGTCAGAAACCCTACATGAATACTTTTATTGACACGCTTTGTCGGTTAAACGCTCTCAGGCCAAAAGTAAAGTAGAAAAAGGCAATGTAAAAGCTCCAATTTAAATTCAGCGTTTGGCAAAATGTGCGAAGCGTACGGAACAGATCCCGTTGTGACGTCGTACCTGCCCCCCAAGAATGTGCACGAATTATTGCCGACCCTAATTTTACATCGTTCACGAGCATAGAGCCGAACATTTTCTTCTACACAGGAAAAAGAGACATGTTTGTACTGACAACTAAAATATAGCGGGGAAGTAGGTCAGTACTGGAAATTTCCAAAAAGCTCATGTTGTTCTTTTTTTTACAATGTGTGCAAGGTACAATGGCTAGGGGAGGGGGAGGGTCAAGAGTTTATTATGAGGGATACAGATTCTCTGCTGTAAAAGTAAAAAATAAAACCAGGGATTTATTAAATGATTTAGGAAAAAGGGTGCATATCAGCTCGCGGATGGCTTTCACTAAACTCGAATGCGTCCCTTCTACCCCGAGTTGGTGAAAACGTCAAGCTCCCAATCCGCTACTAATGTTAAAGATCAGAGACGGGGATGATTTAATAACCAATGGGGGTGTTCCCCGGTCCTAAAGTTTATTGTGCGTAGAAACCCACGACAAAGATATAAAGGCAAGCATGTAAAGGGGTGACTAAACATTTTGTAAAAAATAATTTCAACATGAGTGTCTACATTACCTGTGTAGATTGTTTTCTAGTGCGAGAGCAACGGTGCTAGCAATTCGATCGTGAAGTATAAAAATTATAGTGTTAGAGTTTGAAAAGAATGCCATGTCATGTATATCTGACAAGGTCTTGTGCTCGAGTTTTTTTTGATGGTGTAAAAGTAATCCCCAACGGCCACTATCGAATTTCAGACCGGGTTGAATGTGTAGACTATCGCAACCAACTTGGTCTGGATAAATTAAACTAACCTAACCCGATAAATGCTCAAACCTAACGTAACCTGATAAAATTAACTTAAATGCTTAAATATCTAACCTAATATAACCTCATAAATTAACTTAAATGCTCAAATAGTACAATCTAATCTAACCTGCAGTAGTGATGAATTGTATACAGAGTTTCCACGCGATCCCCGGGGAGGGGAGGGGGTGAAGGGTCCCCCCCGCGGCCGGCCTTTTGTCCGCGGCTCCTGCCTCCGGCACTGGCCCGTGGCTCCTGGGGGTCTGGGTCCTTCCCCCTTAGGGGGAGGGGGTATCCTTTAAATTCATAGGTTTAACTGTGTTATTGTTCGTGTTTTTTTTATGTGAAAAATGTTATTGTTGTACAAAATAGTACTATTTGCTATGTTTAAGTTGTAGAAAAATGTGGTCTACTATTCTTGTTGAATAAATATTGTTGTTCTTGCTGTACAAAAAAAGTGTTTTTTGTCAATAAATGAAAAATGTTGTTGTAAAAAAACAGTGTTGTTGTTAATAATGCAGTTTTGTTGTTCATGCTGTGTACAGAAAAAGTGTTTGATGTCAATAAATGAAAAATGTTTTTTGTTAATAAATATTGTTGTTCTTGTTGAACAGGAAAAGTGTTGATGGTATAAATTAAAAATAGTATTGTACTATTATTGCTGTACAGAAAAGTGTTTTTGCTAATAAATGCTATTGTTGTTCTTGTGAAGAAATAGTGTGTGTGTGTACTATTCGTGTTATACAAGTGCTGATGTTAATAAATGAATGAAATATTGTTTTTGTTGTTCTTGTACTAGATAGATCTATGGGAAATTATTAGTTATTCATTGGAAAATTATGGTTTACAGCTAGTTGTAGTCCGACTGTTGTCAACAGCAGCAGTATCATTTAAAACACCATTCAGATCGTTTCTTGTGGCCCATCAATGTATGGGAAACGACACTTTTAGCTAAAATAAATTTAAAATTGTAATAAAATGTTTTTGGAAAAAACAAAGAAATTTATTATTGCTATAGTATTTGGCTAGGAGTCCTACGATCAAATAAAATCTATTGCCACATCCATACCAATACAATTCATATTGGGACTTGATGTTTTTTCAAAGTATTGAACCAAACTCATGGCTTGATTATTGATTGATTTGGCTGAATCAATTGAACAGAGTTCTCACAGGAAATGCTACAACTGTCTACCGTTCGCTCTCACATCATGACACATTTCCATAGTCCCTGGTTCTTACACATCTGTTTTCATCAGAGCAAATGTATGAGACCCTTGCTTTGAATTGTAACCTTCGATATTATCTACCGAGTTCTTCGGTGATTCAAGTTCGCTAATATCTCTAAATAAGCAAATATATCCAGGTGCTTCCCAAATTTCTGCTGTCAACGTACACTCAGGCAACAAATAAGCCCTACGGTTACAATTTCGCTAGATCTTAATCAGAATACACCAGAGGATCTACTTGTAGTCACAGATATTTTCGACAAGAAATTACTAGTATATCTTCCAGCGAACAGTAGAAAAAGCTGTTAGTTGTCCATCATGACACTGATAGAACACTACACGAACAACGGCATTTATTTTCGTTTTAGGCCACTTCAAACCTCCACTCAGGAAGGCCGTACTAAAACATGGTGTTGACAATGATTTCATTAATCTAATATCTGAACTTGTTTGTTTAAATTTAACTGAGGGCAATGCACACTTGCCAGAAGGTGTTAGACAACAGACAAAAGCAACATCGTTCCATTGTACCTACCTACTACTCTCCTTCAAGCTGGCGGTAGGTTTTTTACACTTTTACTGCCGATAATTGCAGGACTTTGTAAACAGTTTTTTCTCTAGATGGCTTAAACCCTATAAATCGACGCCATTTGAACTTGTCCTCTTGCTCGTGTGAACATTTTGAAAGAATATCTAAGCAAATTCATTAATGAATGAAAATATTGCCGATGATAGAAAGCTAGTTTTACTTCAAGCTGAATTGCGACGTGTGGACAAAACATTAGACCTTATCGTGGAGAGACCTGCCACCATCACAGATCCCCCTAAACAGGAACACCTCCTCAGATTCAGCAGTGCAATCAAAGGAGAAGGAGTTGAATTCCATAGTGACATCAATTGAAACCTATTGACAGTGACCAATCGAGAACAGAGTAAAAGAGTATAACATATCTCATGTGGAAAGTGGTGGTGATGGTGATCAAGTTCAGGTCGATAGCACAGGGAAAACGAATTATAATTCAGGGGAAAGGTTATAAATCTAGTTGATTTTAATTTTGTGATATGGTGACGAATCGTATAGGACTTTTTATCATTTGACAATAATCTATACACCTTTCTAAATGCATCAAACTTCCCCAAAAGTCTTATTGGCATAAGCAAATTCTAAAGAAAATAAGAGAGTATAGTCCTCCAATAACGCAACACCATATTAAAAAACAAGAAGAATTAAATCTTGGAAATACTACTACACCGACGATGGGTGGCTAGACAAAAGCGAAGACGGTATTGATTCACCCTCCAGTGTGCAAAAGGGGAATGGATATTACACTACGTGTTTGCGTTCAAAAAATGGATGAAGTTTTAAAACATGTCAATGAAATATTGGTGAAGCGGGAAGTCTAAGTTAACCCACAATGCTTTTTAAAGTTGCCTCTGACAATAGATGGCAGCACATTAAGAAAAAAGCAAAAGAGTGATCTTTAAACGAGTTACACACTGCATCGGAATCGCAGGCTTCGTGGGAAACAATTGACAAACTTAAAGCCCTTTTTCTCTCTGCGCGATTGATAAGAACGATTCGTCAATTAATTTCAAGATATTGCACTGAAAATACTGTTGCTTTTATTCATGATTTAGATAAAATCATTCAAATATACAACCAACGACCACATCGATGCCTGTCCAATGTTAGCCCTCGGGAAGTTCATTACAGTGAAAAATACATTTGATGCTTTTCTAAAGCATATTCCAGTGAAAAAGAAAAAAAATTGTGAAGAAGAAATTCAATGTTGGTGATACTGTTCGAAATTAATAGAACCCAGTAGTTTTGAAAAGGGAATTATTTAGTGGAGCACTAACTTTTTAAAGTGTCCAAAATGCCTAGGACACTACACCCACATTATATTGACTGCGAGACACCATAGATGATGAAATTCTCTGGCGGTTTTTATGAATGTGAACTGCAAAAAAGTTTAGAAACACTAGTGAAATTTATCAATTGAAAAGATATTAAGAGTCGTATACACGCAGGGGCAAGAGACAGTTGCTTTTTCACTGGCTTAGGATACAACTCTGTTTTTGATCTCTGGCTCACTGTTGAAGACATTAACAATGCTAATGATTTCTATGTGACTTTCATGTTCAATGTTTCTGATCCTCTCTACAATGATTTGAATAGAAACAAGTGATTTTTGGATGAAACTCTCGCCCCCACTATCAATTCGATGATGGAAAGCATGAAGTGGCTCTTGTCGACTGTATTCTCAAAAATACAATATGATATCCTGAGGAAAAAAGATCATATAAATATGATATAAAAATTAGACCTATGATTGCCGCCACCCTCAGGTGATCAAGAACAAATTCAAAAGATCAATTGGATGAATTATCCATATATCGAAATTACGTATGAAGAACTCACCTGTATGAATGATTTATGCCGTTCTATTATTAAAGAATTTCCAGGGGGGGGGGGGGGGGCTCGTAAAAAAGGAGCCTTTCATTTCAATTATTCAAAAGAGGAGGGCCGTATCTACATTAGTTTCACCCATTGCCGTGAAAAGGTTATTCTCAAATGATAATCTAAAAGCTGTTCTTGGATTTAAGCTCATATAATCATGGTAAAAGTGCTGGAAACACTAATTTTATTTGGCTGACTACCCGCCTGCCTTCTCAACGGACACCTTGTATCTTTCTCTACGCTTCATTGGTTGAAACATCCCGGGTTGATAATAGCAATGTTGCCCCTCCTACGAGTTCTTTGAACGAAAAACCAATCAAGAACATATTCACCACTACAATATAAAACATCTTCAGTATATCCCCATGAAAAACTTCCTATTTGGAACTCTGTCAGTTAGCTTGACTAAGAACTGATAGGTGATCCCCTAGCAATATCAAAAGGTTTGTCTGTAATTACATGCCATTTTCGACCCATTCACAACAAGATGTCTAAATAAAAAAGTGGTATTCATTTGCCCTGATATTGAATGCTATGTTAATACTCTTGGCCCAAGACAATTGGGCAATGGAATGGACTATTACAAAGGCCGCTCGTCGATGTCTGGCTATGGTCTTGGCAGTTAGTTTCCTAAGCTGGTTCGCTCTGCACTATCTCTAGCTAGAAGATATATTGTACCGGCTGCGACAGATTTTGACATCCTCTACACTAGACGATTGGAGCCCTGGCAAGGATTTTTAAAAAATGTGCTTCGAAAATCTTAGGTCCAGTGCGCGAACCCATGGTGAACAATTGAAATCTCATCAAAATGGAAAAGGTTTAAAAGGTCAAGAAACAGTGCATCACTCATCAGTCTCTACTCAGTCAGAAACGAAAGACATCACCCCTGTCAAAGAAAAGAAGGAAAAAGACGACACGTACAGTAAAAACAGAAGAAGAAGCCCCATGGGGAAGAGAACTGTTAGATCGAAACTAGATTTCTTTTCCTAAGATGTCATATCTACCGCATAAGGATTCCCAACCTTCAATTACTTCATCATTAAATCTATTCAATGCAGAAGAAAATGTTGATGTGACTGTAAAACATGGATACTATGAACAATTTTATCCGACAACAACCCTTCTCCGATAATATCCACTTTCAAATTTATTCTCCAATCATACTACTTTATGGACATGTCATCGACATTTTTAGATTTAGGAATGAAAGTTCGGAATCCAATAATACATTGCCAATTCTTGCCGATGGAATATCCTGTGAAAATTGTATATTACATAATTTATTTCGTCAAATCAGTATCTACATAAATGGCACACTGGTGAGCACAAGCAACAATCTCTCAAATTATACAAGCTATATGCAAATCATGCCGGTGACACCCCATGTCATAACAAGAAAATTGGAGAGGCACCTCCAATAGATATGAATATATTACTAATACTGATAGTACAGATGCACTTAAAAAGGCTACAACTAGTGAATTACATCTAGTTGAAAAATATATCATGAAATATTTAATCTTCCCCCAATGGCTACCACCCAATATTAAAGTGGATATAAAATTGAACGCTTGCACCCTCTAATTTCATTTTACGAAAAGAACTTGCTGCCAATCGTGCATTGTAACTCTCTCCCTCACCTCTGCAATACTACATGTACGCAAACAACAGGTTATGAGTTCTGTTGCTTTGGCAGTGGAAAAACTGAGAAGCCATTGGAAATAATATTAAACTACTTGTTCCTCAACCAATCACCAATCACGTCATATTGCCGCCACAGGCTCACGTACCTTCACCGACTCATCCTTTTTTCAATGGCAAATTCCCGTCAAAAATTAGCCTTGGCATTTGTAAAAAAAGCGCTAGTGCAATAGGATCGTGGCACTGGATGCCTACATAAATTTGAAATGTTTGGGCTTTCATCTCTTGTCTGCAAAGTAAATGGAATCACACTCTATAATCTATCTTTTGATAAATCCTATAGAAGATTGTATGAGTTGACCATGCAAACCCTAGATCATGATTCACAACAATTTTTGAAAATGGTATAACCGAAGAAATGTTTGCTAAAAAACACATGGTATCATTGTATTGGATTTGTCTGGCACCCAGGATATAAGTATAATACGAACGGGGGTGTACGTTTAGGAGTGTACATTTGCGACCCATTAGCTGAGAGTATTGTACTAATCTCGCTAAATCAATTTGAAAACCTATTTTAGGAAATCACTCCCAAAGTCAGTGTTCTACTAGACCTTGCACCATGGATACCAGTCAAATAATCATATATTTAATATGGACCCCTACATGTCCAAATACAGATCCCATTGTCTACCTCGGACTTTTCTTGGAAAAATTCGAAGTGCCAACAACACCCTAATCATTGTTAATAGCAGTCCGTTGACGTTCGAATACTGGCCATATGGTTGTGCATCTTTTCAAAAACAATGAAAGACGATTGAATTTTTTTGATCCTCTTGGCCTACCCTGTACATTTTACACTCCACACATCAGCAACTATATTTGAGAGCAGTGGAAAACTATTTATTCAAAATCAGAAGAGATTGCAGGTAATCTGACGACTAAATCTGTGGTTTCTGTGCGGCTCTCTGTATTTCGTGTTCGGATTATTGCGGCTATACTTACAATCCATTCTCTCACATTTATGTAAACAATCCACGTCTGAATGTACTTTATGGTGGAAAATATCCTCTCAGACCTGTATAATATTGATTTTAGTGCCTTATCCTACGAGTAAATGCTTAAAAATGTATGTGAATTTGTTTATTAAGAAATGAAAAATGTATATACAACAATGTCTTTACTCTTCTCTTCTCAAATTTATTCATTTTCAATCCTATCACTCTCACCACTGACTCTAGACTGAACCATGAAATCGTTTCGCCTAACATTTAACAAAAAGAAAGGATATTTTTTTGATGTCGAAACAATTTTATGTATAAAAATTGCAACAATAATATTACACATGTACAATTAGCGATACAGGCTTATTGTCTTCAATATGCTTCACTATTGCATTTAAAGCACTTTGAGGTCTATTCACATGTGCTATTATCAACTTTTGCAGGCGAAACATAACTTGATCCTCCATTTTAAAATTAGCTTCAAAGATATCACAGATTCGCTGCATATACTTCGTCCCATTCTAGACAAAGTCGTGATCCTCTCGGATTTCCACTGCAATTTGGTGGTCTTGTATGCATTGCTACCAACTCCCACTATCAACTTCTAATAGTGTAAACATTCCACTCATTATTATAAATCTATCCTAATGAGTAAAAGCCAAACTGTTCTCACTCCGTTGAATCTATTCACACACTATAAAAACTATAGCAAAAATCCTTCCTTATAACAGTTGCGTCACTACCCGTTAGCATATCAATAATTCCCCGTCGATTATGTAATCAATTTTTCAGAAATCTAGTCCCCTCTAGTGGATCAATACATTGCCCCAGTTAGTATTCTGTGCGCATTTGCCAAACTTCGTCCCTGAGTCCAATACACTTAGAAACACCCCCTGATTGACCTTGAAAGATGTTGTCATTGACCCCTTAGTGGATCAATAATCCATGATAAATTATGTACTGTTCGTATGTAATAACCCATTTCTACTTGCTTCTTACGTTTATACGACATATATCTGTATTATTGGAACACAAAAACTGACACATAATATTTACTTAAATTTGTATAATTCGGAATATTACCTCATTACTGGAAACTAATCTTAATTAAAAATCTGAGAGAAGAATTAAAGCTGTAGATGAAATATATTGATTTTGTCGCCATAAAAGTACTTTTTAATCCGCCTTACAGATTAGTCTTTTATTTTTTCTAGGGTACTAATTTCCGGCTCCTAATTGTGTTTTGTGGTGTCGATTTTGTGTTTTCAGTAAAGCGCTAGTTTTTTAAAAATTATATTAGTTTTTAGGATATATTACAAGTTTTTTTGCGCAATTCTCTCTTCTAATACAATTTTTTAGTATGTTTTTGGTTTACTGTAGGCTGTAGTTTGTTCTTTACTAAGCTGCCAGCTACGTTCTGTAACGATGGCGGATTTGTTCATCACCCTATGATGCCGAATACCTCTTTTACTTCATCATGCAGATAGAAAAACTGTACTTTAAGAATTCTATATTTTCTAATTTTAATGGAAACATGAGTGAAATATAGGTAAAGATAGGTCAGTAAGCGAAAATAACGATAGGTCGTTAAAAAAATGTGAACTTGGTCCAACTCCAGAGGCGTTTCAGAGAGGGGGGGCACTTACCCTGGGCAAGAAAACCTTAGGGGTATAAAATGTACAAATAATAATATAACAGTTGTAATCATTTTTGTAATTTTTGAAAAATTTTATTTTTAATAAAATAAGTAGAGGGGACAGCTAATAAATGAAAATATTTAATATATTATTAAATTAATTAATTAACTGAATTTGAAAAAGTTACTTACAGTTATTTTTGGATACATAATCTTAAACCAGAAACTATAAAATGAAAGTAACCCTTACCCGGGGAAGAGAATTCAGATGAATGAATGGGGTATCTGTTCGTAGGAGCAAAGATATTCGTCGTAGGGGATGTCTGAGGTGCTAAATAGCAACCGAAGACCACACTGCCTTTCATCATAAACAAATAAGTAGAACAACAGGGAAATTTTATACAAGACAGATGGAACGCACTTTAAATGAATATTTCGACCCTATATCCAAGGACCGTCCTCATCAAAACAGACGAAGAGAATAAAAACACTATAAAAGGAAACTTACATTAAATTCAATCATTAAAACTGTTTAAAAAAAATGTTTTAAAACAGCCCTAATAATCATTACTTCAAGGAAGTTCAACCAGGAGTTCCTGGTTGAACTTCCTTAAAGTAAAGATGATATTTTTCCTTGAAAAATATTATTGATTACCTCGATTGTGTCATGTCTCGCAAGTTAAAAATGACCGGGAGGAAAAATTTCATAGGAACGCCTCGTTTTTAATTGGTTACAAAACCAGTGAGGTGGTTAGGAGATTTCAAGATATCAGCTAGACCGTACTTTAATTGTTAGCGAGAAACTAGAAGCTAGCGCGGCATATCTATTTTGGCTTTTTTGAGAATACAAACTTGTCCAATCACGCCAAGAGGGTGACCATAAATGCCAAAGATATTCAACCTACCTTTGTATCTGTGACCTGAAAGCCTTAAGTACCATAATTCTTTTTAACCGGTTTTTAACCAATGGCCCTTTTAAGAGCCACAATCTGGTTCAAACAAACACGCGAAATAACGTTAAATAGCTTAGTGTTCAATCATAAAATTTACGATTTTGACATTCGAATTTGAACAAGTGTAATTTGACTAAAATCATTTGCGACTTTGACCAATTCTATTTGTAGACTGCTTTCGGGTAATTTTTGTGAGATACGGGGGGCTTGTAGATGGCAAAGTAGAAGCAAACTGCTTCTATTTCTTTCGATCACAACCTCTATAAAAAGTTCAGTATGCTTACTCTTAAAACAAAATTATTTGAAACCTAAGAAATGTGCCTTTCGGAACAGTAATATTTTCAAAGTTATTTTGCTTTAATATGAATAATAGAGAATCACAAATTAGCCTAATTTGAAAAAAAATATGACAAATTAAAAATATTTATATTCATATATAAATAAATAAGGATGACCGCTTTTTTCGGTTTTGGTACCTACAATTTCAATGGCGCTGGGAGAAAATTTTCCAAGGGGGGCAGACGCCAAAATAAGAGTGGTGATTGGATGATAGTCTTAGGTGCTTAGGGCACCAAACTATGACTTTAACCTAAAGTGGACGAATTTTTGTAATCAATTCAGAATCCTGAGAAGCTAATTGATTAGAAGTATCAATAACTATGTCTTAGGCTTCCCAGTTGCAAAAAAAAGTAATGCCATACAGTGGTAGTGCTGGATTTCAACCAAGTTTTATTCACTTTATTTGTAAATGAATTTAAGTTTGTAATTAATTAGGCTATGTTGCTGATCTGTATTTTCGCACCAGCTATAATGAGAGGGGGAGGGGGTGATTCATTGTTTAGGTGTGGGTAGGGTAGATTCCTATAAAAGTACATTTTTAATGGACAACTTAATTACTCTTCACGAGGCTTCAGATAAACGTTGAAAGAGGAAAGGGAGTAGGAATTAATTAGAATGTTTCTCTATACAGCTAATATGTTACATTCCCATATCTAAACAGCAGAGAGTTGGAAAAGGCAAGGCAGGAATGCATGATCATCAGCCCCGCACACCATGAATTTTTCCTTGGGGTGGCAAATACTACTATCGAAAACTTAGTTTTAGTAATTTTAAATGGTAATATTTTTTTCTGTTTCTATTTATACGAAGTACTTCATGTATTTAAAAAAAATATATGTAAAATGTATTTATCGATAAAAAAAAAATCCTATTGTAGGAGGTGGTGATGGCTTCATTTATGTAGAAGATCAAAAGTCTCACAGAATTTCCATCCATACAAACAATAACTCCTTTTCATCGAACCAAATCTTCTTTAGTAATAATATTAACAAGGACTTTTCACCAAAATTACTATTTCATCGCCAAACTGTTTTAAGTATATTCAAGCTTTATCCAAAATTGAAAATTAAAAATGTAAACGTAGGCGGGTACTAATCAACGCATAATTATTGATTTACAAAATTTAAAATCAATTGACCAGGATTTAAGGGGACCGATAGGTCAAATTATATCTTGTTGAGCCTGGGTATGGTTTGGAAAACAAATCAGGAATTGACTACTCCTCAGTTCATATTTTTAATGCTTTCTCCGCTTTCTTTACATTCCTTTTGTTTTCAAATGATCTATCGCTCAGATAGTTCTTGTACAAGTCCCTTCTCCTTTCTATTACACATAAAGGCTTTTTCAATATATTCTTAGCTGCAGGTCCTAGCTTTATCTTCCTAAGACACCTTCAGTAACTTCACAAATTATTTTCTAAAACCATTTCTAACCATCTTCACATTATCAAATTTTAAACTCTGAAGTTTAGTATCTACTACTGTTCCTGAAAGTTTCTCTCAAAATCCTCATCCTGGAGTCTACCAACATCATAACTTCCTGGGAGGTAGTTACCCTTCCGAAATTTTGAGCTTAAAATTAACCTTGACACTACTAGATGGTGATCTTTACTTTTAACATCAATAACAGCACTCCTATATATCTTAGTATCCTGTATGGATCCTGCCAAGTCTTTGTTTTTACTGTAACATAATCAATAAGGTTTGCTGTCTTACCATCAGTGAATACACATGTTAAACTTATGAGCCATTTTATGACCAAAACACCGCATTGGTTATAACTAGATTGGTTATACCTACAAATTGCAAAAGTCTGTATCCATTACTGTTTTCTTTTCCTGACACAATTTACACAGGCTAGGATATCATCTATCCCTATTTCTACCGACCTTGGCGTAAAAATCTCCTAGTAAAAACATCATATTTTCTACCTTGGACCCTGTCTATTTGGTCCTGTAAAACTGTAAGTAAAATCATCTGAGTCACTAGTATCTCCATCAGTCGGTTCTACAGGGGCTATACTACTATAACTGATACCCTGAACTTTTTTAGTCATAAAATGAGCAAATTAATGTCTCTATTATTCATACCTTCCCAGCCTAAACAAGACTTAGCAGCTTCCTTATTCATCATGAGCCCTATTCCTGTCTATGTACCCCGTCTGTCTGCCTGAGTAAACAAATTCTACATCACCTAATTTCAGGCTTCCTACTCCTGGGTATGAGTTTGTGAAACTCCTAATAAGGTCAAGTTCGGATCGTCTGAATTCGTCAGTAAAAATATCAATACGATGGTCCATTTTCTAATTGAACATTCCAAGTTCCAATTTTCATGTTCTTTCAAATCATTGAAATTATATTGGCCTCAGGAAGAAAGCAATGATCCCTTGATACTAGTGCAGGACAGGGATCACATATCTTCTCAAGTCTACACCGAAGTGCTTAAGCGGCTTAAAACTGGACAGCAAAAAGTCCTGGAACCTTCATCAATGGAGGCTTCGTGCAATCCTGGGCTTATCTTGGTCACAAAATGGTCTTCAACACTTTGCGATGCTCTTCTATAAACAGGAGTTGAAATCCTGCACAGACAATCCTAAGGCCTATTACCTCCGACACATTATATATTCATGCCTACAAAAATTATGCTACTACGGGGAGGCAGGCCACAATAGATAAATTAGCTAACTAGCCCATAGTAGGATAAGTAGTATAAATTATAAGGTTAATGCAGTGTTTTTCATTTAAGTGTTTTATAATGATCGCTGATCAAAGTTTGTGTTATTTGGTACTTTTATTTAGGGGGTTATTTTACTGTGTGTATTTGTGTATTTTACGGGCCGTATATTTGGCTTTATAATACACTTTATCTATACTATATATCTAATATGCAGAATATTGTACCAAATAAATTTTGCATGCAGACCCGCAAGATACTTTACCCCCCCCCCCCTAATGTGCAAATCTATAGCCCAAATTTGTTTTAAAGTACGCAAGAAAACTAACGAAAAAAACAGGAAAACTTAGACTTGAGTGAGTGGCGCATAATACACAAGTCCCAAAAAATTTCTTCCCCTAAGGAAATTTAAAAATAAAACTCAAATAAAATTCTCAGATTTGGAAAGGCTTATTTTTCACGGGGGGTATTTTCTGGGGGGCGGTATTTTCCACAGGGGGTTATTTTTCGGGGGTCATTTTACCGCGGGGAAGGCCTATTTAGCGGAGAGGGTACTTTTTCCGGGTGGTACCCCGTCTCTCTCGGGGAGGGGGGGGGGGGGTAAATGGCTACCCATTTTAAAAACTATAGTTAACTTATAAGGCTCCTTCGGGCTTCTACATTTAAAAGCATTCATTCGACTCTGCATTTTTTTTCACTTTCATCGGATTCGTTCCAATATTTCAAAATTTTGTTGCTAATAATTAATTATTAAATGAAGGAGATTTTCTGATACATTACTGAAATTGTTATTTTGCAACCGTCCTAGAGGATAAACCGAAAGTAAGTTGTCCCTGAATAGGGTGGGAGGATGTCAAAATGAAAGACTTAAATGAATTGGTGACTTCTTGGAAGGGTGTAAGGGTAGGGCTTGAATAGATTTGGACATAGAGGAGTAAGGCTTGCGTAACCCCCTCCCCCCTCACCCCTAATAACATTTATTTCTCAAATGGACAAAAGAGCTTACCCCCCTTTCAATTTTTCAGAAAAAATGGCTGAACTTGATAAAGCAAAGGCAACACTATAGTAATGCCTAGTATAAGTCCATAGGGCTCTAATGTTTTAGAATTAACTTTTTTTTCCCAGAGGCACTTTGTATGGAAAGGACAGTCGTATTAACTTTGATGGGGCTCATTCGCTCGGAAATTCGAAATTCTCGAGTCAATTAAAAGAGTTAAAGGTAATCAGAGGGCAACTAGTCCGCCCCCCCCCCCTTGCCCTCTTCCCCAAATGCATCTTTTACCTCTCCTCCCCTCTTTCCAAAATTTTTTTTGCCCCCGTCAAAACTGCATATAAAAATATTTTGAAGCTTTTTAAAAAAAAAGATAAGTTTGTAATATCCCCGATTCAAAAAATAATCTTGGTCACGGCCCTAGGATGAGTGGATCATCTTGCCTCAGACATTTCTAGAAAAACAAACTGCTAGCCTATGCTGATTTCCTGCTTTTAGTTTTACGTCCCATTTTTTTTTCCATGTTTATTTAAAGCGGATAGTTTAGATGCACTGCAGACATAATAAATGTAAGTAAATTTGTGTCTCAGATCAAAATAAAATGTTTCATTATTTTATATACATGGCAGTTATCTAAATACACTTAAATACGAGCTGCACGCTTGCATTTTACCATCACGCTGCGATCAAGCTTAGAGACATTTTTCATTCTTTTAAACAGACATAGTTCTAGACCTAGGCAGGGGGCAGCCCCTCTCCCAGCCCTTCCCTTTTCTCAAGACAGAACTATAATTTGCCGCTGTTACTGAAAAAAAAAAACAAAAAAAAAAAAAAAAAAAAAGTAAAACAAAAAACAAAGTAACACCAAACAATTACTTCTACATTAAAAAAATTATAAATTTGAGCATCAAACTAAAAATCTAAATACACTTAACCAGACCCCTGCGGGTCCGCGCCAAAACTTTTTGACTGTAGAAACCAAAAAACAGCCTCTGTAGCACACATATTCTCGGCCAATAATTGTGCCTGTACTCAACAAATTGTGTACCGTGATGCAACCTGAATTGGAAGTAAGGCATATCTCGATAATCTGTAAAGGTATTAATTTTAAAAAACTTTGCCCAACAAAACAAGTCTGTTTTTTTTCAAAACTTCGCGTTGAAAAATGAGCAAAAATAAAGTGAAATAAACTTCCAAGCATAAAACTCACCAAAATCAATATCAAATAAAATAAAGTAAACTCAAAAATGAACACTAACTACAATATATGGCCGAGTCAAACTCAAAACGAGCAAAAAAATTAACATGAGTAAGGCTGATAACCCCCCCCCATTAAGCCTTCTCACAGACCAGAACATTTTTTGCGCCTTTACTGAAAAAAAAAACAAACACAAAAACAAAAAAAAACAAACAAAAAATGACCGTGGATTTTCAGGTTCAATTGGACATATACTAATATCCATTCCTTTAAAGTTTTAATAAGTTTTTTATTATGAAGGCAAGAAAGATGGAAAACTTTTAAAAAGGTATTGCTTTCAGTAAAGCGCAAATTATGCTTTGGTTTCAAGAAGGCATGGGGCTATCATCTTTTTGTTAATTTTTGCACCCGTTTTGAGTCTGAATCGGTATTTATTGTACTTTCTGTTTGTTTTGAGTTTATTTTATGTATTGATATTGATTTATGGGAGTTTAGGCTTGAAATTGTTTTTTGACTTTATTTCCTGCTCATTCTTGGCTTAATAGAGCTCTTTAATTTCTTTGAAAAACTTGTTTTGCGATTTTTTTTTTTATTTAAACATTTACAGATTATCAAAAACAGGCTCACCTGTAATAAGGGTTGCCATCACGGACATAGGCACCGGCGAGGGGGCATTTTTTTTACTATAAAGTAATTATAAGGAAACCAAAGGAAAGAGATCAGAATAGGGAAAAAAAAGCTAATCCATGGAAAAAATATTTGTTTGCCCCCTTGTTAGCTGCCTTGCCAAAAGATTTTGAACCCATAATGAAGGGAAAATATAAGTTCTAATTTGTGACTGAGTAACCCTTAACCAGTTTTCTGCAAACATTTTTTCTCGAAATTTTTGATTTAATGTGTTTAGGGAAGGCCGAAATAGTGGGCGTGAGAGGGGCGTTAGTTGCCCCTCCAAATCACTTTTGACTATTAATTAGGGCATAACTAGCACTTTCAATTTCCAATCGAATGAGCCCTTTTTGAAGTTTCTACGAGAAACGCGTTAATTATTCTATAAAAACCCTTGCCCTGAGGGGCGTGTGTTGTTGGGGTGGGGGGGGGGGGTACCCTGGGTATTATCATTCTGAAAGACATAATATCCAGAACATTCAACTAAGTTGAAAAAAATGGCTATCTCAAAATTTTTGATTGGATGTGGTTGGGGAAATGGGTGGGCGTGAGAGGGTGGTTAGTTGCCCTCCAATCAGGTTTCGACTAGCCTATTAAAAACGGCACAAGCTCTCATCAATTTCATTTGAAGGAACCTTTTTTGAAGTTTCTACGACCAAGTTTTTCTATAAAAAACCTTATATCCCCCCAGGCAATTTATTACAACCATTACCTTGGAGGGCTACGGGGGGGGGTGTCATCCTCAAGTAACCTAATTTCAAGAACTTTCATCTACGTGAACAAAATGGCTATCTCAAAATTTTGATTGAATGTGCTTGGAAAATGGTGGCGTGAGAGGAGGGTTAGTTTGACCTCAAATCACTTTCGTCTATAAAAAGAGCACTAGCTCTTTCAATTTCCAATTCAAAGGAACCCTTTTTGAAGTCTCTACGAAAATGCTTTCTATAAAAAAAAACATCATATGCCCCCAGGGCATAGCTTACAACCCTCGCCCTGAGGAGTTTGGTAGATTTGCCACCCTCAAAATCAATAATTTTCCAGAACTTTTCAACTACTTTGAAAAAATGGCTATCTCAAAATTTTGATTGAGATGTTGGTCGGGGAAATGGTGGCGTGAGAGGTGGTTAGTTGACCCTCCAATCAGTTTTCGACTAGCCTATTAAAAACGGCAACAAGCTCTATCAATTTTCATTTGAAGTAAATTTTTTGAAGTTTCTACGACAAGTTTTTCTATAAAATACCTTATATCCCCCCAGGGCATTTATTACAACCATTGCCTTGGAGCTACGGGTTGTTTGGGGGGGGGGTTGTCATCCTCAAGAAACCTAATTTCAAGAACTTTCATCTACGTTGAACAAAATGGCTATCCCCCTCAAAATTTTGATTGAATGTGTTTGGGAAAATTGGTGGGCGTGAGAAGAGGGTTGGTTTTGACCTCAAATCACTTTCGACTATTAAAAAAAAGGGCACTAGCTCTTTCAATATCCGATCAAAGAACCCTTTTTGAAGTCTCTACGAAAATGTTTTCTATAAAAAAACCTCATATGCCCCCAGGGCATAGCTTACAACCATCGCCCTGAGGAGTTTGGGAGATTTGCCATCCTCAAAATAATAATTTCCAGGAACTTTCAACGTTGAAGCAAATTCCCATCTCAAAATTTTAATTGGATGTGTTGGGGAAATGGTGGGTGTGAGAGTTCTTGTGAGAATGGGGAGGGGGGGTTAATTGCTCTCCAATCTTTTTTCAACTCTAAAAACGGGCACTAGCCATTTCAATTTCCAATCAAATGAGCTTTTATGAAGTTTCTACGATAACACTTTCAATAAAGACCTTACATGCCCCAGGGAATAACTTACAAACCCTGACATGAGGGCTCTGAGCGGGCTATCATCCTAAAAGACCTAGTTTCCAGATCTTTTAACTAACGTTGAACAAAATTAATATCTCAAAACTTTGATTGCATATGTTTGGGGAAATGGTGAGGGTCAGAGGGGGTTATTTGCCCTTCAATTACTTTCAACTATTAAAAAAGGGCACTAGCTCTTTCAATTCTAATCAAGTGAGCCCTTTTTGAAGTTTTGCGACAAAACTTTCTATTAAAAACCTTATATTCCCCGGAGCACAACTTACAAACTTGCCCTGAGGGCTGTAGGGGGAGTTTCATCCTCAAAGACATAATTTCTGGGACCTTTAAACTACGTTGAACGAAATTTCTATCTCAAAATTTTGATTGGGATGTGTGTTGGGAAAATGGGGGGGTGTGAGAGGGGGTTAGTTTCCCCTCTAATCACTTTTAGCTATTAAAAAGGCCACTACCCTTTGGAATTTTCCAAACGAGTGAGCCCTCTTTGAAGTTTCTACGAATAAACTTTCTATAGGAACCTTATATGTCACCAGGGCATAATTTACAACCCTTACCCTGAGGGGGTTTTGGGGGTTGTCCATTCTCAAAGACCTAATTTCCAGAACTTTCAACTACGTTGAAACAAAATAGCTATCTCAAAAAATTTTAATTGGATGTGTTTGGGGAAAAGGTGGGCGGCCAGAAGGGGGTCTAATCATCATTTTTGACTATTAAAAAAGGCACTAGTCCTTTGAATTTCCTATCGATGAGCCCTTTTTGAAGTTTCTACGACAAAGCTTTCCTATAAAAACCTTATATGCCCCCCAGGGCATAACTTAAAACCCTTGCCCTGAGGGCTGTGGGGGAAGTATTTTCCTCAAAAACATAATTTCTATCTGGAAATCGACTACGATTAACAAAATGAAATTTTTTGTATGTGTTTGGAGAAATGGTGGGCGTGGAAGAGGTGTTAGTTGCCATCCAATCACTTTCGACTATAAAAGAGCACTAGCCATTCCTATTTCCAATCAAGTGAGCCCTTTTCCAAGTTTCTACGACAACTCCTTCGATACGAAGTGCCCTGGTATGGAAAAAAATAATACACTGTGCAAACATCGTTCCTTACTTAGGCAGCGCTATTGCTCTGCCTATAAATAATGCTTTAAATTACTTTTGAAGGACCAAAGTAAGCTCTTACATCTCAGCTCTTCCGGAATCAAAAGCTTGGAGTTCATTGTCAAAGGAACAAAATCCATATCAAACAATTCGTGGTAAACGAACTGTATATAAGGAGCGACCCGGCTCATTAGTAACCGAAACTCTAAAAAACGAAAATGATGATATACCATAGATATATCAAAAGAGTGGGATACGTCAATGATTTGTTTCACGGGTAATTTTATCGACCCAGTGGTCCTATAATATATCGCAAGAGGGCTCATTCGAACAAGAGTTAAAAGTTCTAGTGCTCTTTTAAGTGACCAAAAAATTAGGGTGCAACTAGGCCCCCTCCCGCGCTCATTTTTTCCTCCAAGTCACCTAATCAAAATTTTGAGACAGCTGTATTGTTCGGCATAGTTGTATCATTTAAAACTATGTCTTTGAGGATAACTCAATCCCCACAGTCCTCGGGGGAAGGGGAAGGGCTGCAAGTTATGATCTTTGCCCATTGTTTACATACATTATTGGGATGTTGGGCAGTATTTTATAAAGACGTTTTCAGGTGGGATTTTTTCTGGGGGGGTTATTACAAAATATGGTAAATTGGTTAAGTGGGAGAATCTTTTCATGGAGGAAGTTTTCAAAAGGTTAAGGGATATTTCTATATGCAGGGTTACCGGATATCCCAGTTTTTTTTTTAGAAAATAAAAAAAAACAAGTTTTTTTCAACTGAAAAGTAAGGAGCAACATTAAAACTTATAACTAAACAGAAGTTATCACCTACATGAGGTAGAGAATCGCTAGAGAACACTGGTAGAGAATCGAGCAGTAGAAAATAAGAAATCGATAAAGAGTGGAAGAAAATTCGTTTATAGCTGAGTTCAGGTGAGAAGTTAAGAAAAATTCTTGATAGGCCTGTAATGTATATATAAAAAATGACTTTTTTTAAGAGGATATTATAGGAAAAGTGCTGAAGAAACCGATTTATTCATGAGGAATATCTTAATGTTTCGGAAAAAAAAAAAAAATGGGTTAGACAGTTACACAAATTCACGAAGAATATAGGGAGGTTGCTGTTTTTTTGTTTGTTTGGAGGGGGTATGGAGGGGGGGGGTGAATGACAAAAGTATAGTCATTAATGACATCAAAAGGAAGCATGCTAATATAATATAAATACTACCATTAGATTCCATATTTTATGCTCTTTCCAAATATAACATCTTTCCCAGGCCTATATCCTAGGGCTATACCTGAACCGTAAGGAAGTGGAAGAAGTTGCATTGTAAGGGATATTGATCATGATATTTGTATACAGTAATGACTCTTATAGTACTTTGGCACCATTCTCTCTTTGGCACCACCGGGCCTGGGCTTAGACCAGAACATACCAGCTTGGGTAAATTTATTAGTTTTCTTAACTTTTTTAATTTTTTTTTTTGCTAATCTGGGGTATCCAGTTTCTTCAAGTAAATAATAAGGAACAGGATGATTTATTTAAGCGCCCTCAAAGATTTAAATGGAAAATGCAGCGCGTTAGCGCTGCCTAAGTAAGAACGTTTGTGGGCACAATGTGTTTTTTTTTCTTCAGCCGGGCACTTCGTATCGAAGGAGTTGTCGTAGAAACTTCGAAAAGCGCTTATTCGATTGGAAAATGGGAGTGGCTAGTGTCCTTTTTAATAGTCGAAAGTGACTGGAGGGCAACTAGCCCCCCTCCCTCCATGCCCATCATTCCCCCAAACACATCCAATCAAAATTTTGAGATAGCCATTTTGTTCAGCGTAGTTGATTTCCAGATAGAAAATATCTTTTTGAGGAGGACACTCCCACACAACCCTCGGGGGCAAGGGTTTTAAGTTATACCGTGAGGGCATATAAGAACAATGTTGGCACAAATGTACCATTTATTATTTTTTTTACTTTAAAGCAGGGCACTTCATATGGAAGGGGGTCGTCGTCGTAGAGACTTCAAAAAGGGCTCATTTGATTGGAAATTGAGAGTTCTAGTGTCCTTTTTAATATTCGAAAGTGATTGGAGGGCAAATAGCCCCCCCCCCGTCACACCCATCATTCCACCAAACATCCAAGGAAAATTTTGAGATAGCCATTTTGTTCAGCCGTAGTTGATTTCAAGATAGAAAGTGTGTTTTTGAGATGGACACTCCACCAGAAACACTCAGGGAAAGGGATTTAAGTTATGCCCTGGGGCACATGAGATTTTTATAGAAGTTGTGTTGATCGTATAAAACTTCAAAACAGGCTCATTCGATTGGAAATTCAAAGGGCTAGTGCCTTTTTTCATAGTCAAAAATGAGTTGGAGGGCAACTAGCCCCCCTCTCTTACGCCAATCATTCCCCCAAACACATCCAATCAAAATTGCGAGATAGCCCTTTTGTTCAGCGTAGTTGACTTCCAGATAAAAATATGTCTTTGGAGCAAATAAGATTTTATAGAAGGCGTTGTCGTGGGGAAACTTCAAAAGAGACTCATTCGATTGGAAATTCAAAGGGCTAGTGCCCTTTTAATAGTCGAAAGTGATTGGAGGGCACACTACCCCCCCCCCCCCCCTAATACCCATCATTCCCCTAAACACATCCAATCAACATCTTGAGAGATAGCCATTTTGTTGAGCGTAGTTGATTTCCTGATAGAAAATATCTTTTTGAAGAGGACACTCCCCTACAACCTCGGGACGAGGGTTTTAAAATATACCCTGAGGGCATACAAGAACGATGTTGGCACAATATATCATTTATTTTTTTTTCCTTTAAAGCAGGGCACTTCATATGGAAGGGGTCGTCCTAGAGACTTCGGAACAGGCTCATTCGATTGGAAATTCAAAGGGCTAGTGCCCTCTTTAATAATTGAAAGTGATTAGAGGGCAACTAGCCCCCCCCAGGGCAGCCCATCATTCCCCCATACAGATCAGATTGTGAGATAGCCATTTTGTTCGGCGTAGTTGATTTCCAGATAGAAAATATGTTTTTGAGGAGGACACTCCCCCAAAACCCTCAGGGCAAGGGTTTTAAGTTATGCTCGGGGGCATTTAAGGTTTTTATTGAAGGCGTTTGTCGTAGAAACTTCAAAAACCGGCTCATTCCATTGGAAACTCAAATGGCTAGTGCCCTTTTTAATAGTCGAAAGTGATTGGAGGGCACCCAAAGCCCCAAACACATTCAATCAAAATTTTCCCCCAAACGCCCATATTCCCCCAAAACACATCAATCAAAATTTTGAGGTTGCCATTTTTGTTCAGTGTAGGCTAGTTGATTTTCAGATAGAAAATATATTTTTTTGATGAGGAGGACACTCCCCCGCAACCCTCAGGGCAAGGTTTTAAAGTTATGCCAAGGGGGAATAAACTCCCACACCCACCCTCCCATTTGCCCATTATTGTTTAAAAAACTAAATGTTGCTGAAGATTAAATAAAATGCACTTTGATAATACTAATTCCCAATAAAGCATCTCAGCAGTATCCCAAGAACGACTGATGGTATTATGATCAAACTTTCGAGCTACTTCTGCTCTTAAAATTTAACCAAATCAAAATAGCGTAAGTGTATCCAAGCTATCAAAGAGAGTGAACAGATTTTTTTGCGAATGGTATCAAGTTTTCCATCTCAGGTCAACTAGAGGAGGTATGAAACTAAATTAAAAAGTACTATTTGTGTCCAGATTATTAAAAGGTGTATGTTGTGTTAAAAAATTGCTGAAATTCTTCTCCAGCATACAAATAGCAGGCCAAACTATAAAGTCTTTAAAAACGAAAAAAGACTTAAAGTGTTATTTTCTTTTTCCCTGAAAAGACTATGTCAACATAAAACGAACAGAAATTAATTAAAAAACTTTTTCCATTAAAAATAAGTTTTTCAAAGAAAAGTAAAGAACTCCATTAAACAAAAATGAGCAAAAATAAAATCAAATAATCTACCAAGCGTGGAACTACCACAAATCAGCCATCGATAAATAAATGAAACACAAAACGAACAGAAACTACAATAAATAACCGAGTCAAACTCAAAACGAACAGAAATTAACAGAAGTTGGGCGCAAAAACCCCTATGTCTTCCAAGGCCAAAAAAAAATTGCACTTTACTAAAAAAATACAAATGAATGTGCATTGTCAGTTTAATATGCATATACTGATATTTAGTAATCAAAAATAATAATGCCTCCGGGGTTAAGACAGCCCTAGGAATATAACTTAAAACCCGCACCCCCAGGCTCTATGGGGCTGTTTGCGTTTTTTTAACCCCGGAGGGATTGCTATATAATCATTGAAGGATTTTGGACAAAATGACTATCTCAAAATTGTGATCAGATATTCATTTGGTGAAGAAATGGCATCGGGGGGGGGGGGAGCTATTTGCCCTCTGATCACTTTTGCTTCCTAAAAAGGTAGATAAAACTTACAATTTCTAATGAAATAAGTATCTTCCAAAGTTTATGCGTTCACCTTTTCCGTTCAAACCTTATACTAGTATGTTTCCGAACATAACTTAAATCCCTTGCTCGCGGGCTCTGAAGGTTCTTTCAGCCCCGAAGGCATTGTTTGTAATCTTTGGACTATTTTGAACAGGATGGCTATTTTCAAATTTTGAAAGGATATATTTGGGGGGGGGAGATGAAGAACAGAGGGATTGATTACCCTGTGATCACTTTCGATTCTTAAAAAGGGGACAAGAAATTTTGATGTCCAATCGAGCCTCCTCCAAATTTGATACGACCATACCATCCATAGAAACTTTATAAGTCATTAATTAGCAGCTTAGCATAAGTTACATCCCTTTCTACCAGGGTGGGGGGGGGGGTCTCAAAACTCCGAGCCATAGTTATTTGACATTTGGACCATTTTAGATTAAAAGACTAACTCAAAAATTTTAATCAGAAGTACTAGAAAAAAAGGCGCGTGTTGGGGATGGCTGGTTCCTTCTGATTGCTCTTGAGTTTTAGAAATGGAGCTAGAACTTTTAATTTCTATTCACATTAGCCTCCTCCAATATTTTATATGACCACCACTACTATCAAACCTTATATGCTCCCTGGTTATAAGCTATAATCCATTATCCTAGGCTTTTCGGTGTTGTGTTAACCCAGATGCATTGCTTATCATCTCTGGGCAATTTTGAACAAAATGAATATCTCGATAAAATAAAAATTCAAAATAGGGATAAAATCCTTTTTTAATAGATAGTGCATAGAAATTCACAAAAAAAATACCAGATATTTCGGTTACATATACAGTGACCGTCATCAGTAGTAAAACTACTGACATTAATAGTCCTAGTAATTTGAAATGCGTTAGCGCAGAGATGCCAAAAAACAAAAGGAAACACGCTGAAATTACGTTTAGGGATTATTTGGGCGAAACTGTTTTAGACAGGTTATGGAAATTATTTCGGCGCGAAACAGCTAGAGACTTTTAAAAGATGATTTTTAAGAGATTTTAGAAGAGGATTTGAGGGTGAAACTCTGTGGGTCGTTATAATACACAAGTTCCATTGAACAGTGTCGTGAGGTCCTCTACCCCAACCCCGAAGGGTTCCGATCCCCCTACCCCCGATCCAAAGGGTTCCAATCCCCGGGACCCCCACCAAGAAAGGCCCTCACCCGGTCCCCAAAGGTCCACCCGGGCTCCCAAAGGGACCCCCGGACCCCCAAAGGGCCCCCCGGAACCCCAAAGGTCCTCCCCCGGTCCTCAAGGGTCCCCAGGACCCCCGACGGAACCCACCGGGCCCCCAAAGGGCCCCCTCCCCCCTTGGCCCCAAAGGGCCCTCCCCTCCCTCTTCCCTCCCCTATCCTCCCCCCTCCTCACCGCGCACCCCTTCCGCCCCCTCCCTCCTCCTCCCCTCTCCCTCCCCCTCCTCCCCCTCCCCTCCCCTCCCCTCCTCCTCCTCCTCCCCTCCTCCTCCCCTCCCCATTTTTTAAAGTACCAGGACACCTAAAATGAAAACTAATTCATTAAATTGGTCAAGTGCAAACTTACACAGCCTATACGTCTTAAATTAGTGTGAAAAAAAAACCGATAATTCATTTTTTAAGGAGATAGATCACCAGTTGAGATAATGTATTCCAATACATAAGTTCGTAGCCAATTTCAAAAATCAAAAAAACGTGTGCTGATAAACAGCAGAAAATGAGCAAAAAATAAATAAATCAGCATATAGCCTTAGAAAGTGTTGTTTTTCTTGTATGTTCTGGTAAAAACAGAAATCGGAACCTAGTTCAGCAAAGCTCTTTTCTTTGAAAAATACTTTTAAGGATTGCTTCTTGAAAAGAGCTTGGCTTGACTAGGCCTGGTCTTGATGTTTACTAGGATTTTTGGCATTCCAGGATCTTTTAACCATGAAGCAGTGTAAAGGTAAACATTAATGATTCTAAAAGAAAGTATCAATATATAGGCTACCCTATTGGTAGTTTTGCAGACCTATAATGACTTCCACTGATAGCCTACCTTATGTAGGCTAAGGTAAGACACCTAGTAGGCTGTGTGATTTGCTTGAATATTTTGATATAAATCTACCTCATAGTTACTATATAATAGTAGCATATACCTTTTATGCTTTTTTTTATATTAGAAATACAAATTACTTGGGTGAGCACTGTTTGACTTGGCCTATTAAAGTCATTGGTTCTTTATACTCTAAGCAATAAATATTGTCTTTACTCTTATATACAAAGCACTATAAAAAAAAAAACAATAGGCAATATTGTGTTTCCTTTAAACATGGAGAATGATAAACATGGACATTGTCTGTTGTGAGTCAGCCCAAAAATCTAAATCGTAGTCATCTCTATTGTAGTTCAAGTAGACTTTCCAAGTAGGCCTGTCCGCCTAGAGTCTAAGGCCTTTTGACCAAGTTTTAGGATTAACATGACCACTAAGTCACCTGGACTTGCAGTCCTCAGTCAGAAAAAAACCCAATCTATAAGCCAAGACAGTTACACTAAAACAGAATTAATTGAAAATTGGTTGACTGAAAAGTTGCCTGGCCTTGTGTGCAAACAAAAGGCATAGGGTCTACCTGCCTAAAGTCTTAGACAGGCAACCCAGTTTATAAGCTCAGACAGTTACATTAACACAAAATTCATTCAAAATTGGTTGACCCAACAAGTTGCCTGGATTTGCAGGTGAACAAGTGACATAAGGTCTGCCTGCCTATAGTCTCATGCAAGGGCAGCTGAGTTTTAGGACTAACATATGACCATCAAATTACCTGGACTCACAGGCAAACCAGCAACAATAATAATAATTGATTGAATTTTCAGAAACATATATCCTATAGGCCTTCAAAAAATTATGGGTATTTATTAGTGAAAAGGATGCCACACTGTTATACTAAAGCAATGCAGGAAAAAAAGGTACTGTTCTAATATCTGGGGAACATGCAAGAAGTGAAGATTTGGTTAATGCTAGTGAAATAAAACAAAATAGGATAAAAATAATAATAGTTTAGAAACTAATTTTGGCTGTATATTTGCACATTAGGAGGGTGGGGGTAAAGCATAGATATAATAAATACATAACCTAAACTAACCTAGGTACCTTTTTTCTCCTAAACCCAAAAAAACTAAGCTTGAATATAGTTCCTGGAGTGAGAAACCCCTTGTTTATAGAGCATAAGATAGGAAATTACTGGGTAATGTTATCTGTTCTTGGCTTTTCTCAAGTTGCATTCTTGCATGTTGCCCATATATTAGAACAGTACCAAAAAAAAATTTAGTGGAACAAAACAGGAATTATATTAAGAACAAAATTAGAGAGTCATGGCTTCTCTGAATGACAAATGTTGATTAAATAAAGCAATACTATTAGATCATTATCTGTCATTGTTGTTATGTAATATATATTATTGTATTATGAATCATTATACCAATATATTATTGTATTGTTTGTACTTGCCATTGTACACTGTTTATTCTAATTCAGCATTAGGCCACATAATTTTGGGGTGCCAATTATGTGAGGGGGGAGCAGTTGCCTCAGTTAGACTTTGAGAAATACCTTCTTTATTTCTATTTTGCTACTTTTTTATTTTATCATGGCTAACTGGTTATTTTTGCCCCATTTACATTTTGAGGATTGGAATCACTGACATAATTACCAGATACAAATCATCAGCACAACTGGGTTATATTTTGTTTAGTGATGAGCCTGAATAAAAGACTCTTACTTAGTTACTTCATAATAAATAAGTTTATTATGGTTATTAGACTTTGAAGTTGATACCACGAGCCTATGCTTTACCCCCCCCCCCCCCCCTAATATGGAAATATATAGCCTAAGTCAGCTTCAATCATTAGTCAGCTACATATGACCTATTTTTCTCCTTAGCCAGTTATTTAAAAAAGCAAATTTTTGAGCATAGGGTTACTAGGTTTCTATGGGCTGTTCTGAACCTTCTAGCCCCTTCAGGGCTCAAAATTAATAGTCCCTGTAAAGTAATTATTTAATTATAAAAGAGCATGAAAAATACTCATTATTTTGAATTGTGCTGAAATGCTAAATTTTATTGAAAACTGCAGTCTAGGCTATGTACCAAAAAATATGGTGTTGATTTATAATTCAGGGTATATTTTTCACCATTATGGGAGGGAGGGAGGGGGGGGTCTTGATAAATTTAGCTATATATGGATTTGCAATGGAGTTCTGACTATACGTGTGTCTTATTTTTTAGGCCGACCATCTTGATATTAAATTAGGCTAATCAGAAAACTTTGAATATAGCTTTGAACTTAGAAGCTTAATTTTTTTATAATGCCCTTTGCCTATCACATTTAAAACAGTTGAAATGGGTGACTTTGATATTGATTGTTTTTTGTTTTTTTTTGCTCTTTTGGATTCTTAAAAAGATATCTTGTATTAAAAACAGGTACTATCAAGGTACTATCACTTAAATATAATAGCTCCCTATCCCCCCCCCCCTCTGGATACTATCTTGATAGGATACCGTCTGTGCTTGAAATAACAAAAATATTTAAAGTACCAAGGACACCTAAAATGAAACTAATTCATTAAATTGGTCAAGTGCAAACTTACACACAGCCATGTACGTCTTAAATTAGTATGAAAAACCGATAATTCATTTTTTAAGGAGATAGATCACCAGTTTACATAATGTATTCCAATACATAAGTTCGTAGCCAATTTCAAAAAATAAAAAACGTGGGGTGATAAACAGCAGGAAATGAGCAAAAAACAATAAATCAGCATATAACCTTAGGAAGTGTTGATTTCCTGATTGTTGTAGCAAAAGAGAATCAATCCCATTAGTTTGTATACCAAAAAGGGGTTTGAAGAGTGGGCAAGATTGGTGTGAGTGAGCATTATGGACTAGCCAAGAACAAATACTTGTCTCCCTTCTTTCTTTCTTCTAATTCACAGCAGATGGGCTATTCAGTTGGTACTATTTAGCCCTTTTCTTTTTGCTTCACTCTGTGGGCTACAGAGCTACTGGCTTGGTTGTCTCTTATTTATTAGATATTCTCAGATATCTTTCAGTAGATGTTTTGACTCAAGGAGTTTTCAAATATAAGATGATAGATATCGATTTCTGTGCTCTGTGTGCAGGTATAGTGGCTAGGCTCTTGGCTGATAGTGAGATTTTGTGGTGTTTGAAGCATTTTTAAACAGTTTACAGAGCAAGGTATGTTGTGCAGACATCAGCATATTACATTCAAATAGGCAATGGTCAATTGTTTCATTATTCATATTACAATGCCTGCAAAGAGGGGACAGGGGATTGAACCACTTTGAATTAGAAAACTTATATGAGAATGCAAGGAAATTTAGTCCATTTGTTCCAGAACGAATTCTATGATAAATTTTTAGAAAGATACTTATTGGGAAAGGGGGAAAGGATAAGTATTAATCTTATTAAACTTAATATCTGATAGCCTCCATTGGTAAATATCTCTAATTGGAATTGGTCTCCCACTTGGCTGGTCAATATTTATAGCATTTTTTTGCTATTTCATCAACCTGATGATTACCACTTATGCCAGAGTGGCTAGGAATGTACTGAAAATAAGTTTTTATGCCACTTGAAGCAAGATTATCTATTAAATACTGAGACAATGATAAGTGTCAATGTCCAACTTATATTGAGGAGCTGAGGCCAGCAAACTCAAGGCTTGATAGAGAGTCGGAATATATGATAATATTATTTGAATTTGCAATCAAAGGTTGGTTTTCCTTAAGGTGTTCTAATGCCATGATTATGGCATTTAACTCAGCAGACATTATAGATAAATATTATATAATCTCTCGCCCATTGCAATTTTCAGGTGAGGAAGGAAAACACCACTTACAACCTTCTCATTCATTTTTGACCCATCAACAAATATTTGGAAGTGATTTTTATAGGTAATTTTAAATTGTATTAAGTTTCTGCAAATTTTTTCTGGACAAAAGCAATGGGGGTTAAATCTTTATTCCACTTTGAGAACTCATTATTTATTATGGGACTTGACCAAATTCCATGGGAGGGATCGGGGGAAAGTGGGTGCAATAAACTTTGCTGGTATGGGGAACTTCTTCTGAATATTGGCATACTCATCTGCAATGCCTCTATACATGGCTGGATTCTTAACCAATTATGTAGTGTGTGTGAGCTATTTGATTCAATTTTTGTCAAGAGAAAGCTACGTCTAATGAAGGCTTGAGATTGCAGAAGTCACAACTGACAATCATCTTGGAATTGGGAAATGGATTCACAGAATGGATTCATCTACATCTACCTACTTCTCCTATCTGTAGAACCAAAGGTCTTTTTCAAGGCCTACAAATTTGAAAAATGAATACTCATTGTGAATAATCAGAATATTTTCCTTTTCAGGTTTTTTTTTGGCTAAATACCAAAAAATTTTGTCCAACTTATATATATATATATATATTATATATATATATATATATATATATATATATATATATATATATGTATATATATATATATATATATATATATATATATAATATATATTATATATATATATATAATATATATATATATATATATATATTATATATATATTATATATATATATATATATATATATATATATATATATATATATATATATATATATATATATATATATATATATATATATATATATATATATATATATATATCTATATATATATATATATATATATATATATATATATATATATATATAATATATATATATAGATTATATATATATATATTTTGCCCTAATTTCAATATTTTCTGTTGTTTTACTCAACCCTTGATCAATATAGTTTCAGAAGAAGTCCAAGCCCTATAAAATATAAAATTTCCATCAAGTTAACAACCTGTATTAGAGAAGTTTAACTCCTTTTCTGAAAAATATGAAAAAATATTCTAGTGATTAACTTTAAAATGCATGAAAGATTTTGTTGTTACATCAATTGTATAAGTAAAGAGGCACTTACAAAAACGACTTCTATGCATAAAAAACACTCATCAACTAATTAAATACTTATAAAACACAAAGAAATCAATTAAAAAAACATTTATAAAAAACAACTTCTATGCATCAAGGAACCCAGTATAGAGGCCACTTGACTCAGGGAATTCTCTCTCTAATCTTCATGTAAACACAGGATGGAAGGGGAACTCTGATCCTTTCTCCAAGATAAGTATATACAGTCCTGACAAATTGCCTGTAGGCAATGTACCTCATCCGTCTAAAAAAAAGAGAAAAGGAAAATACAACTACTCTTTCACAAATCTAAAAATCCATTACTAGTAGGGGTTTATTTACTAGTAGCAATTACTCCATGTGTTCCTGACTTTTTCAAGTTGTAAGGAGGCCTTATTTTTGTGTAAAATTTAGTAACTCAATTTCAGTAAAAGTAATAATCCCCTTTGCTGGAATCCCAAACTTGCCAGTTGATTTTTCAAAGGTTTGAGCCTTACAGATGGTTCAAGGTAACCCTTGGATCCTTTCTGATTAATTAAGAGATACATGATCTAATTAAAATTGATAAGAGGATAGAAAAGGGCTGAGATCACCCTTGTAAATAACTCAAGATTTTGTTAGAATTTATCCTATTTGGTGGTTGGTCTCATAGTTTTGTCTGTATATTTCGTTTTAGTAAGGCTGGGTCTGTCTAAATAAAGGATAAAATTTATTAAAGAATAAAAATAATCTTAAGAGTAATTAAATTTAAGAACTCCAATGACCTTCCCAAAAATATAAAATTTTTGGAATAAGCTTTGAATAGCATTTAGGTTTAGGTGAAAAAAAAAAAACCTAAAACAAGGAGTAAAAGCTATAAGAGCTTTTTTGCATCCCCTATTCCAACCTAGTGTCTCTTGGAACTTAAGCTTAGTGTTATAATAGATATCACACCCAGAAATTGAAATTCCTGGACTACAGTTTTGCGTACCCCCCTACTTGGATCCTTATTCTTCAGGTGAACAAGTGACATAAGGTCTGCCTGCCTATAGTCTCAGGCAAGGGCAGCTGAGTTTTAGGATTAACATATGAACATCAAATTGCCTGGACTCACAGGCCAAACAGCAACCGTAATAATAATGGATTGAATTTTCAGAATATATATTCTATAGGCCTTCTAAAAAATTATGGGTATTTATTTACTAGTGAAAAGGATGTCACACTGTTATACTAGAGCAACACAAGAAAAAAAAAAGGTACTGTTCTAATATATCTGGGGAACATGCAAGAAGTGAAGTTTGGTTAATGCTAGTGAAATAAAACAAAATAGGATAAAAATATAATAGTGTAGAAACAAATTTTGGCTATATATTTGCACATTAGGGGGGGTGGTGGTAAAGCATAGCATATAATAAATACATAACCTAAACTAACCTAGGTACCTTTTCCTCCTAAACCCCAAAAAAACTAAAGCTTAAAATATAGTTCCTGGAGTGAGAATCCCCTTGTTTATAGAGCATAAGATAGGAAACTACTGGGTATTGTTATATGATCTTTGCTTTTCTCAAGTTGCATTCTTGCACATTGCCCAGATATTAGAACAGTACCAAAAAATTTAATGGAACAAAAACAGGAATTATATTAAGAACAAAATTAGAGAGTCATGGCTTCTCTGAATGACAAATGTTGATAAAATAAAGCAATACTATTAGATCATTATCTGTCATTGTTACTATGTAATATATATACACTATATGTGTATATGAATCATATACAATATATTATTGTATTGTTTGTACTTGCCAATGTACACTTTTTATTCTAATTCAGCATTAGGCCATATAATTTTGGGGTGCCAATTTGGTAAGGGGGAGGGGGAGCAGTTGCCTCAGTTAGACTTTGAAAAATACCTTCTTATTTCTATTTTGCTACTTTTCATTTTATCATGGCTAACTGGTTATTTTTTGCCCTTTTTACATTTGAGAATTGGAATCACTGACATAATACTAGATACAAATCATCAGCACAACTGGGTTATATTTTGTTTAGTGAGGAGCCTGAATAAAAGACTCTTACTTAGTTACTTCATAATAAATAAAATTATTATAGTTAATAGACTCTGAAGTTGATACCATGAGCCTATACTTTACTCCCCCCCCCCTAATATGGAAATATATAGCTTAAGTCAGCTTCAATCATTAGTCAGCTACAAATGACCTATTTTTCTCCCTAGCCAGTTATTTAAAGAAGCAAATTTTTGAGCATAGGGTTACTAGGTTTTCTATGGGCTGTTCTGAGCCTTCTAGGCCCTTCAGGGCTAAAAAAATTAATAGTCCCTGTCAAGTGAGTATTTAATTGTAAAAGAGCATGAAAAATACTCATTATTGAATTGTGCTGAAAAGCTAAATTTGTTGTTTGAAAACTGCAGTCTATAGGCTATGTACCAAAAATATGGTGTTGATTTATAATTCAGGGTATATTTTTCATCATTATGGAGGGAGGGAGGGGGTTCTTGATAAATTTAGCTATATATGGATTCACAATCCAATTCTGACTATATGTGTGTCTATTTTTTTAGGCCAGACCATCTTAAGGATAAAGTTCTACCCAATCATATTATTGAGTTAGGACTAAAGTGAATACACCATTCGATGCCTTTTTTTTATGCAGATTATGAATATATTTATCATTTCTATCGGAAATGAATTCAGCCCCCCCCCCCCCTATATGCCAATTCAGGGTTAGGTTAGGTATATAAAGGGGGGGGGGCTGTGAAATTCATTTCCAATAGAAATAATTATTATATTTGTAATCAGCATAAAAAAAGGCATCAAATGGTGTATTCACTTTATTCCTAACTCAATAATATGATTTGGTAGTAGAACTTTACCCATCTTAATATGAGGTTAGGCTAATCAGAAAATTTATCTCTTTTGAAATGGCCTAGTCTAAAGAATCTTATAGTGTTTCTTTATAAAGGGTGAAAGCACAAAAATAACACAAAGATTCTAAAACTATAGCCTTTCCTTTGTAAGCTAATGAATGCTAATTGTGAAATAGGCCTTGGTTACCTACATTTCTATAGGATAGGCATAGGCGAATCTACATAAAATGAAGCATTTTTTTTATTTTATTGCTTACCATGATGATGAATCTTCAAATGAAACTTCTCGGTTCTCGGGAATTGCGCTATGGATCTTGGACAGCAGAGAAGCTACATTAGGTGTCACAAGAGGCTGGAACAAAATATCCTGAAATGGTATCTTGCATACCATCTAGCGCTTGGTCCATCACGAAAAATATTTTCTGACACATCAGAATAGTCACTTTCTGAACTTGAAAGTCATATTTTTCACAAAATGTATTTCACTAATATATATAACAATCAACAGATTTTGTAAATTTGAATTTTCACAAATGAAAAACACTGTCGGATTCACAGGAAATAGTTTCCGCTAATATTTTTCATTTGTGCAATTTATCATTGTTTTATTATTGACAACACTGTTTTGCGAATTTATTTCAAACTAAAAATGCTTATAGCAGTTAAAACAAAAACTCGTAGGGAAACCCGGATTTTCAGGTAGATAGACCTCAAATAGATTAAGAGGGCTAAATATGTTTTCATTGGGGGGGGGGGGGTGTCCTTGGTACTTTAATATTTTTGTGCATTGAGACACAGAAGGGCCACCCTCCCCCAAGGGTTCCCCAAACACCCTCCCCGCCCCTCCCCGCCCCCCCCCCCTCCCCGCCCCCCCCCCCCAAAGAGTCCCTCTCCATTTTTTTTATACTTTTTTATGGCTTTATTATATCTTTCTGAACAAGTTCCATTCATAATGTCATTCCTAAACCCATTTTCCAACCTCAAAGAGTCCCTCCCCAATTCGTAAATACTTTCTTGAATTTTTTAAAATGGTATTTTTTTAACTTTTTACGTATCTTAAAATGACATGAAATATGCTTACTGCTCTACCAATCGTACTCTGTGCTTGTTCATGGACACGGACGCGGCTGTTCCACAGGTACTCTATGGCAGTTATCGACACTACCGGGGGGGGGGAGTTTTATGCATG
>JAPEVW010000811.1:0-47000 GCA_027921565.1 Artemia sinica | reverse complement strand
CTCCGTAGAAGCGAAGTACGCGAATATCATTGATTGTGAATCTAAGTAGGATGGCTGGAGACTTCTTCCGGAACGAGGTTTTCATTCTAAAATGCCTCTATAATGTCACTTCAGCGGAATTTCGAAACTAGGCACCAACCCTAGCAAAACACTGTACATAAGTCATCCTTAAGCGAAAAACCCCTTGCTCCTGGGTTGAAACTGCGTATAGCACCAAGCTATTTTTCTTAGATTCAAATTATAACTTGTTCCTGAACTTTAGTTTCAAAGAAATCACTAGCTTTTTGATCTTGTTTCTTCTCGAACCCACAGCCCATTCCCTCCAGTACAGAATTCAGCGCTGGCAAACGGACATTTTCAATCGCTGCAACTTCTTCGTGACCTCACCTCTCACTTTTGCATTTCGGCTAGTAAGTCTGTCATGGTCAGTATTAGATTCTACTTAAAATAAAATATCACGATACCTTAAAATAGCCTTAATATAGTTATCCAGGCAAAGGCTAATCGTGCATTCCGGCTTCTGACATTTACTTACGGGGCTTCCGCCTTTTTGCCTGTTTGCCGTTTACACGGCCTAACACCCACGGATGGCTTCATTATTAGTGGGCCTGTGAGCGCTTTTCTTTCCCACTCTACTGAACTTGCTGGCTAGTAGGTGGCAGCAAATAATCTTCTCAATCGGATTTTGATCGACACTGCTAGATTTCTGGATTCCCAAAGAGAATCGTTTTAGGCTCAAAGTAAACGTATTCTATCGGAATTTCCATAACAGAGTTCACTTTGCCACTATTCTAGACAGCTTTTACCACCTCAATTACTAATTGGTTTTACTAGGATCCAATCTGGTAGTATACATAAGCTCTTTAGAAATTATATAAGAATAGTTTAGCGTAAGGAGCAAGGTTATTGAGGAGGCGGACGGATATAACATAATAAGTATATACGTAATAATTTCTGTTCGTTTGTAAGTTTTAACGTTTTTTGTTCCTTAATTTTCATTGAAAAAAATTCACTGCTCTGCCCCATGAAAATGTCCTCCATGTGAGAAAGATCCTCTCACGTAATACCCTCCCATTGACCCACACCCCCCCCATCAGGACAAATCCCCTGACAAACGTCCGTATGAAAGGGTGGCGGGCAAAAAATTTTCCTGGGGGGACTGAGACCACAAACAAGCAGTGGTGTTTGGGTGAAAGTTTAGGTAGGTTTAGGGCACCAAATTACGCATTTATCCCGGAAGAGGGAACAAATTTGCAATAATGAAAATTAAAATCCTGAGAACAACTAATTGATTTAAAAGTATCAATAACTATATTTTAGTCTCCCAGTTGCAAAAGAAAGAATGCCACCACGGTGGTAGTAACTGGATTCAACCAAGTTTTGGTTCGCTTTATTTGTAATGAAAATGATGCTACGTTTGGAAATCTGGTAATTGCGATATATCAGCCTATAATGAGGGGGTGTGAGTCATTGTTTAGGCGGGGGTAGGGTAGATTCCTACAAAAGTACATTTTAATGGACAAAACTGCTTACTCTTCTTGGGGTTTCAGATAAATGTTGAGAGAAGAAGGGGGAGTAGGAATTAATAAAATGTTTCTTTAGGAAATGTTTCTCTAGGAATGTCTATACTGCTAGGAACTTAGTTTTCAGAAATTTTCAATGGTAATATTTTTCTTTTTCATTTATATGTACGTAATTCAGTGCATTACAAAAAATACATGCAATTTATTTATTAATAAGAAAATCAAATTGTAGAGGTTGTGATGGCTTCAGTTATGTAGGAGATCAAAAAGTCTCACAGGAATGTCCTTCCATGCAAACAATAATTCCTCCTTTTCATTCAACCAAAAGTCTTTAGTAGTAATATTAACAAGAACTTTTCACCCAAAATAACTATCATCACCAAATTTTTTTATTCAAATTTTATCCAAAATTGAAATTGCAAATTTAAACGTAAAACGGTACTAATCAACGTACAAATATGATTGACCACATTTTTAAAAGCAATTGACCAGGGATTTAAGGGACAGGTACCTCAAATTATATCTTGGCTAGGCCTGGATATAATTTGGAAAACAATCAGAAATTAATAAAAAAAGAGCTTTTCAACTCAAAGCAAGGAAGAGATTTGAAAACCTATTTGAACAGGTTATTCTTTGTATGAAGGGGGCTGTCTCTCCTTAGTTCCTTACTCTTTAATGTGAAGTTTGGCTTTTCCTCAAATTTTAAAGAGAAAATTTTCAGTTGGAAGAAAATATTTTTCAAAGCGCTAAAAAACTTTTTTTTTAAAGAACACGGTGTCAAAAGGGAGGCAGTCCCCTTAATATAACGAGTAATTTATATTTGTTTTAAGTTTATACTTGCTCCTTACTTTAGTTGAAAAATCTTTTCTATTTGTTCAACTACATTTCATGAAACTGTAAAGTTTTATGAATACATATTTAGTGTTTATTGTATTAAAGTTTTTTGAATCCATATTTACTGAGATTAAAAACCCAAGCTAAAACTTTGATTGTTAGTAATATAAACCGGTCTCCTAGTGGGTCTGTTCCCTCTTCCTTCAGATTCTTGATGAGGTTTGGAAAACAATCCAACTCATTCAGAAGATAGATGGCTCTCGCGCCGTTGAGGCTGCAAGTCATTCTATCCTAGTTTAACTTGTTCAGAGCCTTGAAATACTCCTCCTTGCGATGAAAGTGGTATTAATCAAAACTGTATTAATAGTGCTATTCTTTGTGACTGAGGCTGCTGCTGAAAACTGGATTGATCAATGCAAAAAAGGTACTTTCATTTCTTTTGCTGTTTGGCGCCATCTGTCATAGCCACACTCGTCACACTGAGAATTTATAAAAATATAGATGACGTTCCCTTCGTTCGCAAGCGAACAAGAAGAGGACGCAGAGGTGGCAGAAAAGAAATTTAAGATTGGACGTGTTAGTCACCTACGGACGATTGGCCAGCCAGAAGCCTAAGCGTGAGAGTGTTTAGTCTCAATCCCGCGCGGGAGCCTACCGTCCCGGCTGATTCCTGACAACAATGCTCCTACCAATGATTTCGGGTCTGATTGTCCTCCAGTATTATCGACTGCAGGTTCTCTCTTGTAAAACACCAACTTCCAAACTTCCTTCTGAGCAACGTCCGCTCACTGACGAATAAAGTAGATGAGTTAGATGTCATTCTACGTCAGAATAACATCCATATCGCCGCAATTACCGAAACATGGCAGCTCGACGAAACAAGTGGAAGGATGGCTGGTTACAAGGTTTTCTTGAACACTAGAACAGACAGGATGGCGGAGGTGTTGCCCTGTATGTACGCGATGATATCCCCTGCAAATATTTAGAAAACTTCAATGACCCTAACCATGAAGCGATCTGGGCATTATGCAAGCCAAAACATTTACCACGAGATGTCTCTTGCATCATTTATCGCAAGTATCTTACTATCCTGAAAGCGCCGAGAACAGACGGCTGTTGGTATCCTACTTCAGTCTTACGTTAGACACATTACGTCAGCGGTATAGCCGCACGGGCTCATAATAGCGGGTGACTTCAACCAAAACAAAGAAGAAACAATGGGCTTGTAATACGCTGTGTATGTTCACAATGTGGTCAAGATACCCACCCATGTGACGGGAAGCACCCTTGAACTTATTCTTACAAAAAACCTTGCTCCATATTACAAAGACGTGTCTTCGAACGGGCCATTGGGCAAATCGGACCATCACACTCTGCTGAGAAGGCAAAAAAGTGAAATCAGGAAGCTTAAGAAAATAAAAGTACTCCGGAGACCTATCACGAAGTCTGCTATTAATACGTACGGAATGTGGGGTCGGTATCACTGCTTCAGCGAAGTATACAACGAAAGCGATGTCAACAGGAAAGCAGAAATATTTCAGTCCTACTCTATGAAAAATACTTAGAAGTTTTCCCGGAAAAGCAATGGTCGTGAGCGAATCTGACAAGCCCTGGATCACTCTAAAAACAAAACAGCTGATTCGCGAAAAGACCACTGTAAGGCAGTCAAGTGGTGACGCAACGTCGTTACGATTATTAAGAAAACAAAATCGTAGCCTTTGTCGCGAGGCAAGAAAGTCCTTCGGAAAATCCCTTTCGGACCCTGAAATAAAAAAGGATTCCCGTAAATGGCACCGTCTAGTAAGGCAGATTGCTTGAAAAACAGTATCATCCAGTATCCGTATTCTGACGATGATGGGTCACTCGTGAGTGCAAATGACGTCAACAATTACTTTACTGACATTTGTACATCCTTTCCTGCCCCAACTAACACTGAAATAGAGAATCTACTGTCAATATGCCCTGACGAAGGTGAAATCGAAATAGTTGAGTATCAAGTTTTCAAAGAGCTGAACAAGTTGAGTCCATCCAGTAACTCTTTTCCTGAAGAGCAGCCTATAAGGTTAATACGAGAGTTCTCTCTTTCCTGGCCAAGCCACTTGGACACATCATCAGAGAATGTTTTCGCCCAGTCAACTTTCCCGTCGTGCTGGAAACGCGCATTTGTGCGTGTTATACCGAAGACTAAAACACCCAAATCTTGCAACGAGTTACGACCGAAATCAATCACATCTACCTTTGCAAAAGTCACCGAGTCATTCATCCTGCGTGAATTGCTCAAGCAAACGCGGGAAAACATAGACCGTTACCAGTATGGCGGCCTAAAAGGTTGCAATACCTCGATATACCTCGTGCGCCTAGTTGACACTATCTTTAAGTGGCTTGACAAGGGCAGTACCTTCATCGACCTAGCTCTCGCCGATTTCAGGAAGGCATTTGACCTGATTTGTCATCTTACGGCAGCAAAAAATATGCGAGCAATGGGCGCACAGAAGCGGTCTCTTGCATTAGTGATGAGCTTCCTTCAGGACAGAATGCAGTGTGTATTTCCATTGTTTGAAGGTGACTTGATCTCATATGGTCTAAACTTACCTGTGGAGCCCCTCAGGGTACAAGACTTGCAGGTTTCATATTTATCTCCCTCATCAACTTCCTCCTTCAGAATTTCGAAGAGCGACTCAAATCGTCGACGATTCATCATTTGTCCTCAAATACCTCGTGAGAGAAGGTGTAATCAAACGTCAGTTCAGTGAGACCCTTCTGGCATCCTTCTCTGAGGACTGTGAACGTTACAAGCTGACACTGAATGCAGATAAATCAATGATCCTCAGGTTTTGCCCCTTAAAACGTGATCTGGAATTCCCGCAAGTCCCTTTCCCTGTTGTTCCATCTGCAAAAATCCTCGGAGTCACATTATCGATGGACTGCACATTCACCGAACACGTGAGAAGGTTATTAAGGCTGGCAATGCATCACTTCAGACCCTAGTCCTGATGCGCAGGTTTGGCTGCGACACTCAAAGCCTAAAAATGCCTATATTACGTATGTGAGACCTCTACTCGAATACGCCGTCGCCGTCTGGGGACCTTTTGTCCAGAGCACCCACTACCTTTGCGATGACCTTGAATCTTTGCAGAAACGAGCTGTTAACATAATCGTTGGTAACAGAAGTGACGACTACAACATACTCTTGCAAGAACTGAACCTTGAATATCTCAGCGACAGACGATTATCACTGATCATGTCCCTCGGCAAGTCACTGCTATCTTCGCCCCATCACAGACTGATCCTCCCACCCGATGCTCCTGTTAACCAAAGAACCAGATACCAGTCGAAGCTACAACCCCGGTCTGCAGGACCAACCGCTACAAAAAGACGTTTGTCCCCTTTTTCGTAGAAGCATACAACAAGACTTAGTGTTATTTGTATTCACGTGTTAGTGTTCTTATAGTGTTATTATAGTGTTATTTGTATTTTTTTTTTCCATATTGTTGTAAAGACGACATAAATTAGCCATGGCTACGCTGTTCGATCTTAATAAACCTATGTCTATGTCTATGTCTATGTCTACGTGAAGTTGTCGTTATGGGTGACTTCAACGTTTATTTGTGTGACTGGATGTCATCCTCGTCCTTGGATTTTCTTTCAACATGCTCGCTTGTGGAACATTACCTTCTGCATGCATTCCAGCTCGCATTACTAACACTACTGCTTCTTTGCTACTGCTTCTTTTTCATCGTTGACCTTGGTGCAAAATTTTGTGTTGACGAGTGATATCTCAGACCATTTTCCTGTTTTTTCCACTATGATTTTTCCGATGCGTTGCCAAGGAGAACTAGCTGGTTTTTCCAGCTAGTTCCAGCGTTGCCAAGAAGCTGGTTTTTCCTCTTTAAAATTTAATGATCAGGGTTTGCGTCTTCTTAGTTCACGGTTGGCGGGTTGTTTGTGGAGTATTTCTAAAAATGAATCTGATATGGATTCTTTTTTAATTATTTTTATGATTCCTTGAAGAAGTTACCTTGGATACATGTGTTGCGCCCCAGTCGAATCCGGCATCGAAAAGAACAACCCCTTTGAATCCTTGGATGACTCCGGTACTCCTTAAAAGTTATAAGAAGAAAAATAATCTTTGGAAGACTAAAGGTCCTCTAAGCCATCTTCTCGTGATTCTCGACTTCAACTTTTCAAAGCTTAGAAAAGAGTTTACAATTAGCTTTGCCGAAAGGCCAAATCGTTATTTTATTACAGAAAATTCTTTGCGTGTGGTAAAGACATTAGGAAGATGTGGCAAGTAATCTATTCTGTTATCAGGCCATCTTCTCTGCCTCCTTCTGCCCCTTCAAGTATTGTGATAGAAGGCAAAAATTTAGAGGGTGAGCTAAAAGTTCAAGATGTGTTTACTTCCTATTTTACTAATATCGGCAAAACTACAGCCTCTTCTGCAAGCCTCTTCTTCTCTACCGGACTTTAGGTCTTACCTTGGACTGCCTTGTCCTAAATCAATGGCATTGGAACCTGCCTCTGAAGCTGAAATAGCCAGAATTGTTAATGGTTTGAGGGGTTCTTCATCTTCTGGCCCAGACCGTATTCCGACTAGGTTGTAAAGTTCATTCTTCCTGTCATCATTTCTGCCCTCACGAGACTTATCAATCTTTCCTTTGAAAATGGTGTTTCCCCAAGTGCTTTAAAGCGTGCTCGCGTAATTATTCTTTTTAAAGGTGGATCAATTAATGATCCTGCAAATTATCGTCCCATATCCCTTTTATCAGTGTTTAGTAAAATATTTGAAAAAGCTATGCTTTCTCGACTTCTTAATTTTCTTAATTCTAAACACTTTTTTCCTGGTTTTCAGTTTGGTTTTAGGGCGAAGCACTCAACTGAGCATGCATGCGCAACTCTTTTGATTTATTTACATTCAGTTCTTGATTCTGGTCTGATACCTGCTGTTCTTTTTCTCGATGTACGAAAAGCATTCGACTCATTAACACACAAGATTCTTCTTTGGAAACTGTCCATATTGGTATAAGAGGGAATGCTTATTCTTGGTTTCTATCATATTTATCTGGTTCGAGTCATCTCGGTTGGTCCGTATTTTTTTAACCCTTCGGGGATAGAGTTTGGCGTTCCACAAGGATCTGTTATTGGGCCGATACTTCTTTTTAATCTACGTCAATGACCTTATTAATGCGGTTCAAAATTTAAAATTTACCATTTGCTGTCATCTTTGTTAACCAGCATCCGTCACTAATTGTGACAGGAGTTCATCCTTACCGGATGCACTTATTGCTTTTGTTGATGACAGTACCCTTGGCACAGCTGGTAGAACTGAGTCTGATCTTCGTTCAAAGATAAATGCCCTTTTTGAAAGAGTTATCCAATGGTTTGATGTAAATTGTATTGCCTTAAATGTCGGGAAGTCATTTTTTCTCATTTTCTCCAGAGTTTCAAAGACTTGCCCTGACTTAAATGAAATACACGTATCAAGAGGTTCTCTAAGTAAACCTAAGGATCGTTACGTTCAATTCCTAGGCATCTTGCTTGACGAAAAGCTTTCCTTCAAGCATCATATTGACCTGATTGAAATGAAAGCCTCCAGGAGGTTTGGAATCCTTAGAAAGCTCAAACACAATATTTCCAGGGTCGATTCTTAGAATCTTATTCTACAGCCTAGTTCAGTCTTATGTTTCATATTGTTCTGTTATGTGGATGTCAACTTTTCCCTCGTCTCTGGTGCCACTTTCAAACTTTATGATAAAGCAGGGACTCTTATTAAGGAAACCAACCGATCTTCACTTAAACCCTTGCTTGATTTGAAATCTCTCTATTTTCTTTCTTGTTCTTCTTTCATCTTTTTACAGCTGACCGGCCATCTTCCTGCTGCTCTATTTAATAATATATCTTTTGTTTCTGATCAATCGACTTATCATCTCCGCACTTCCAGCAATTTACAGATTCTTCATACTCCAACAGTGAGGTCTGACTTCAACCCTCTGACAACTTGCAACAAGATTCGGAACACGCTCCCTGTGTCTGCACAAAGCTGCCACTCGTTTGGTATGTTCGAAAAATATGTTAGAGATTTTCTAGCTAGTAATTAAGTTTTTTTCCGGTTTTCCTTGGAGTTGATGTCTCTGGATTGAGTTGGATTATTTATTTGAATTGGTGAATTCATGTGTTATCCCCTGCCTAGCTTTTCATTCTGGGGATTATTAAGGTGGGTGACTGGATTTTTTTTTTTTGAATTTTGTTTAATTTTTTTTGTGTTGGTATTATTTTCTCCCTTGTTCTTTTCCGGCCCTGGAGCCTTATGGGGGAGATTTTATTGATGTAGTTTTTTGTTTATGATTTTTATTGTTAAATAAAGAACTCACTCACTCAAAAAAAACAAAAAAAAACAATAGTTTTGGCAACGCAGAAAAAAACGATCAACATTTACAACGATCTCTGTTTGGATTTTGATGGGTAATCGAAACAGTTCGTGGTAATGAACTGTAACTTACTTACTGCGACCTGGCTTAATAGTAACCAAAATCCTAAAAAACAGAATTTTAATACCAATAGACATATCAAAAGAATTGGCTTATTATGCTGATTCCAAATATATTAGTTTTATTAAGTTTAATCTTATCCATCAAAAGCTACAAGCCGGAAAAAATTTGTCTGATTTTCGGAAAACGGGGGAAAGACCCCCTTGAAGTCATATAACTATAATGAAAATAACACCATCAGATTCAGCGTATCAAAGAACCCTACTGTAGATGTTTCAAGCTCATATCTGCAAAAATGTGGAATTTGTCATTTTCAAGAGAAGATAAATCACGGATGCGTGTTTATTTGTTTTTTGTTGTTGTTTTTTTTCCCGGGGGTGATCGTATCAACCCAGTGGGCCTAGAAAGCCGGGATAGGGCTCATTTTAATGGAAATAAAAATCTCTTGTGCTCTTTTTAAGGGACCAAAAATATTGGAGGGCAACTAGGCCCCTTCCCACGTCACTTTTTTCCCAAAATCGTCCGATCAAAATTTTGAGATAGCTTTTTTCTTCAACACAGTTGAAAGGCCTAACAACTATATTATTTGAAAAAAAAACTACGTTTTCTAAAGAGTTAAAGAGGTTGAGTCACAAGTTCGAACCTTAAAACATACAGTGATTAGGAGGTGCAGTTGGGGGCTGCCGCCCCCCAAACCCCCCGCTTTTGCAGCCTTTAAATACAAAAAAAAAGTTTTTTAAACTGAAAGTAAGGAGCGACATTAAAACTTAAAACGAACAGAAATTATTCCGTATATGAAAGGGGCTGTGCCCTCCTCAACGCCTCGCTCTTTACGCTAAAGTTTGACTTTCTCACAACTCTTTTTTTAAACAATAAAAACTTTAGCGTAAAGAGCGAGGCGTTGAGGAGGGCACAGCCCCTTTCATATACGGAAATTTCTGTTCGTTTTAAGTTTTAATGTCGCTCCTTACTTTCAGTTTAAAAAACTTGTTTTTTCTATTTAAAAGCTGCAAAAGCGGGGGGTTTGGGGGGTGGCAGCCCCCAACTGTACCTTCTAATCCCTGTACGTTTTAAGGTTCGAACTTGTGACTCAGCCTCTTTAACTCTTTAGAAAACGTAGTTTTTTTCAAATAATTTCTGCACATTTTTGTACAGTTTATTGCTTATTATTGCTTGACTAACTGTTAGCTGATCGTGTCAGGAGTGTTGAGGGCTGATCGTGTACAGGCACACTTGTGCCTCTTTAAAGAGTTCTTCTTGAGACGCCTGTTGAGCCGAAGGATTTAATAGATTGGATTTAAAAAAGAAACTGAGTTTCTTTTTTAAACTTTAAATTCAATATGTAAAAAAAAAATCTCTGACGGGGAATCGAACCCGGGTCTTCCGCCTGACTGTCAGGAGTAGTGACCACTGTACCTAAGAAATGTTACATTATTTTTATTCTGTGCAATGTATTTTTGACACAAGCTATTCCCACAAAACTTGATATTTGGTTTTTGGAAAACAGGGAAGGAGTGATTTGATTGAGCGGAAATTTCGAGGATAAGCTTCCAGGCCCCAGGAAAGCCCTAACAGGTCGAATTCCGCTTCGAATGAGTCCTCATTCACCCGGATCCGTTGCCAACTGTGGCCTGTAGGCGTGGCTGATAAAAAAAAGAGAAATGAACTTTAAGTGGCTATATTTGGTTTTTGGAAAACAGGGAAGGAGTGATCGGATGAAATTTTGGAAGGACTTCAGGGAAGGACTGAAATTTTGAGGATAAGCTCCCGGGCCCTAGGAAAGCTTAACCTCTAAATTTCAGCCCAATCGGACAACGTTAAAGGGGGGCTGTGGTCGGAGGGTCGAAATTTCCGGCCCACTTTTACCCATGAAGATAAAGTCGGAGGGGGGTGAAATTTTGCACGTTTCTTATTTGGAGCTTGGGCTACAAAATGCGATCACCGCTGTCTCTCTGCGACTGCTAGGACCGGAAATCACTTAACATTGTGGTGGGTGCCTCTTTATAGAGGCACAAGTGTGCCTCCTTGATCTTTGGAGATGAATTGACCCCCTACAGCCCCTGGGGAAAGGTTTTTAAGTTATAAAAATCGCCCTTTGTCTTATTTGTTATAAAACAAACTTCCTATGGGAAGTATGCATACATTTTTCGGGTGGGGAGGGGAGGACGAATTTTCCGCTGGGAGAATTTTCAACGAAGGAGATAGTTTCCAGGGGGTGAGATTTCCAGAAGAAATTTTACGCTGGGTGAATTTTTCAGATTTCATATTAGAAATGTCTGTATATGTCTTGCTTTCTCTTTACCGATTTAATTTTACGCGTGGAAATGTTATGGGTAATTGTCTGGGGTAAATTTTCGCCAGGATTGAATTGTCCAGAGGTATTTCTATGGGGAGGAGGATTTTATGTGGAGGTGGAGCCAGGTATCCCGGCGTTATTTAAAAAAGATCAGAAACTGAAAGTAAGGAGCAATATTAAAACTTAAAATGAGCAGAAGTTATTACGCATATCAGGGGGGTTGCACCCTTTTAATATCTCGCTCTTTGTGTTAAAGTTTAAATTTTGTCCCATTTCTTTAAAAACGATTCCTAAAACACAAGGGTCGTTTAATTAGAACAACAAGTAACTCTTTTAAAGTGTCAAAAACTGTAGCTTGAAGAGCGAGATGTTGAGGAGTGGGGCAAGCCCCCTTATATACGTAAAAATTTCTGTTCGTTTTAAGTTTTAATGCTCTTCCTTACTTTCAGTTGAAAAAAACTTGTTTTGTTTTCTTTATTGAATGAAGCTTAGAGACAAACAATTTTCTAAAGGCAATAGAAGAAATATGTCAATTAAAGTAAAGATATTTAAAAATGAAAACAGTAGGTAGTTACAAAAAATACAGAAAATAATGGCCTACTTACAAAAACTAAGATACAAACTCCATGCATTAAGTTCTGTTGAGCAATGCCAAACTGTTGGACGGATATATTCTTAAAATATCAACAGTTTTGAATTTTATTATCAAACACCAAAATATTTAACGCCTTTAGACTCAGTGCTAGTAAAAGTAACGCATTATCAAAGTAGTTTGTTTAAATTAAAACATAAAACTAAGATTGAAAAAAAAACAAATAAAAATGTGTAGTTCAATATTTTTGATTTAATTTTGAATGCCAAAAGCCAAGTACGTTTGACAATTTTTTACTTCATAACTGTAAACAATTAAATCTTTTTCAAAGTGACAAATAGATAATTACAATCACTCCTAGAAAGAAAGAAAAATTGATAATAAAAAACGCAAAAAACGTATCCGTTCAGGGGGAAAATACAGAAATTCTTAGGATTCCGTTCAGGGGAATCATTTCGAATTATAGAGGCTTCATATATCAGCTAATGGGTACTCTTGCAATGCAAGCGAAAACTGACGGTATATTCTTACCGAAATTGCCCCTTACTAAGTGGTTTCCTTGTATTTTCTATAATTATACGAACTTTCTTTTGTTCTAATAATTGCACTAATTACTTATAAACAAATAAATATTTAAGGTCACCATAAAAAACCGATTCTTTAACTGAATGTTATCAGTAGCTAGGCTCTTATACTTTCGTTATTAACAAGGATCGTTATTACTTACCATTCATTACTATGAAGAATTTGTTTTTTTGTTGTTTTTTTTTTTTTTTTTGCTCCAACCAAATCATATAGAAGAAAGTTTATGGAAAATTGGTTAGGGGTTACTCAGTCACGCATTAGAACTTATATTTTCCTTATTATGGGTCCGAATCTATTGGCAGGCAGCCAACAATGAGGCAAAAAACATTTTTTCCATGGTTTTTCCCTATTCTGTTCTCTTTCCTTTGGTTTCCTTATAATTACTTTATAGTCCAAAATTTGCATGGGAGGCCATGGCCCCCTTGCCGGCACCCATGGTCCGTATACTTCCCAATAATCAATACTATATGTAAACAATGGCCAATTTCATAACTTGCATCCCTTCCCCGGGGACTGAAGAGGATCAAATCGTCCTCAAAGACATAATTTTTAGGTTTTTCGACTATGCTAAACAAATGGATGTCTCAAAATTTTTATCCGGTAACTTTGGGAAAAAATGAGTGTGGGAGGGGGCCTAGTTGTCCTCCAATTTTTTGGTCACTTAAAAAGAACACTATAACTTGTAATTTTCGTTCGAATGAGCCCTCTCGTGACATTCTAGGACCATTGGGTCGATGTGATCACTCCTGGGAAAAAGGAGAAGAAAACAAACAAACCAATGAAGACGCATCCGTGATCTTTCTTCTGGCCAAAAAATACAGAATTCCACATTTTTGCAGATGGGAGCTTGAAACATCTGCAATAGGGATCTATTGTACGCTGAATCTGATGGTGTTATTTTCATTAAGATTCTATGACTGTTAGGGGGCGTTTCCCCCTTTTTTAGAAAATAGGACCGATTTTCTCAGGCTCGTAAAGGTGTAAAACTTATTAATTACAAATCAGCATAAAAATCTGATTCTTTTGATGCATCTGTTGATATCAAAATTCAGTTTTTAGAGTTTCTATTACTATTGAGCTGGGTCGCTCCTTCCTTACAATTCATTACCTCGAACTGTTTGAAAATGCAGAATTTTGTATTTTTTTTTTGCCAGAAGCAAGACCAGGGATGCGTTTTGTTTTAAGGACTGATTTTATTGAACTGGTGATTCTAGAAGATCAGAAGAGGGCTCATATATCTGAGTCAAAAGCTCTAGTGCACTTTTTAATACCAAAAATAATGGAGGTTCAGTATATATATAGTTTTCGGAGGGGTATTTTTCTGGTGGGGAGGGGTTACGTTGTAGGATCCTTCCATGGAGGACTTTTAAGCAGGGCAAGTTAATCTTCCATAGAGGAGGAATTGGATTTCCAAGCATTATTTTAAAACGATCAGAAATTAAATTAAAAAAACAAGTTTTTGAATCTAAAAGTAAAGAGCAACATTAATACTGAAAACGAACAAAAATTACTACGGATGTAAGGGATGTTTTCCCCTTCCTCAATACCTCGCTCTTTACCCTAATGTTTTTTTAGAACTTAAAAAAGTTTATTATTCCAATTTAACGGTCCTTGTGTTTCAGGAGTCATTCTTAAATAATTGTAACGAAAAGTCAAACTTAAGCGTAAAGAACGAGGTATTGGGCAGGAGAGAAACTCCCCTGATGTCCGTAATAATTTCTGTTTGTTTTAAGCTTTTTGTTGCTTTTTACTTTCAACTGAAAAAAAACTTATTAAATTTCATTAAATATAATTTTCTTGTAATTGGTAATAATTGAAATGTCAATTTATATCGTTTAATTGTGAGATCTGACTTTTTATCCCAAAATCTTCAGGAGAATCGAAATATATCACAATAAATCGGTAGGTATGGAACCACTGACGTAACCCCCCCCCCCCCCCCCGCCGATATCTCTAAGCTTTCTTCATAGTTTCTCGTATTTGCAATCTAATTTGCCTCCTTTTGGCTTGTAATTTTGGGTTTTACCCCTATATAGCCCCTCCCTTTTCAGCATCTACCAAACTCTTCATCTTTTCCATCTAATTTGCTCCCTTTTTTTGTCGTTTTTTTTTTACTTTAACCCCTATGTTACCGCTCTCTTCCGTACGCAGAAAAAAATTGCGCACATATCTAGCTATGGGTCTTATGGCTTCACTAGAGTGTAAGCTGTGCTTCAAATAGAACGAAAGGTCAATTTAAATTAATGCATTAAATCCAGTATTTCTTTTATTATCTAGACCCAACTGAAATTAGATGGCGCTGATGTGAGTAAGCTTGAGATAATAAAATACTCAATTTCCAAAATTATGATTTTAGCCAGCGGTTTTGAAGAGATACAATGACGTTACAACACAAAAACTTTTCCTCTTTCGTTAACTTTTATGTTTTTTATCCTATAATCAGAATAGTTTGTCCTTATCTGCCGTTTCTTACAGGCTACCGTCAAGCTTAATTACAAACATTGATTTCTGGGAAATTGTAATGGTGCATGTCTTATTTTATGGTGCGGATGGGTGAGGGCTACCTACTTCATGATGGGTTGTCTTTGGTATCTCCTGACATCAGATAAATTTAATCTCGTAACAATGAAATCACTATCTAAATAGTTCAAACTATAATCCTTTTTTAAACTGGTTTAGCTCTTCACTCTTTGAACTCTGAAAGTGAACTGAACTGAGGTCTAGTGCCCCTTATTAAAAGGGGCACTAGACCTTTGAATTTCCAATCCAAAGGGCCCCCACTGAAGTTTATGTGACCATCCTTTCCATAAAAACCTTATATGCCCCTGGGGCATAACTTACAACCCTTGCCCTAAGGGCCCTAGGGGGTTGGGCGGTTAATCTTTAAAATCATTATTACTGGACCTTTCAACTACGCTGAACAAATTGGCTATCTGAAAATTTTGATTGGAAGTATTTGGGGAAAGGATGGGCGGGGGGGGGGAGGGGGGTGTAGCTGCCATCCGATCACTTTGGCTCTTAAAAAGGGCAGTAGAACTTCTGATTGCAAATCCAATGAGCCCCCTCCGAATTTTATACGTCCACCTTTTAGGGGTTTAGGGGGACTAAAAGGTACCTTGGTTGGGTTAGGATAGGTTACGTATTTAATATATGCTATGCTTTACCCCCCCCCCCCTCTAATGTGCAAATATATAGCCCAAATTTCCTTCTGAAATATAATATTTTTATCCTATTTTGTTTTATTTCATTACATTAACGAAACCACTTCTTGCGCGCTTACCGGATTCTAGACAAGTACCCTATTTCCTTTCAAAATCTTAACATGCTAATACAATATTTTACTATAATACCGTCTGGATGCATCATATACATCCTCGGAAATTTATTCCATGCCCCCCCCCTATTAATACCTCCTTAATTCACAATTTAACGCTTTCTCTACTTCCTTACCTTTCTTTAATTCTCATTTGATCTATAACTAAAAATTTCTTGTGCGAACATATTCTCTTTTCTAACAAGGTTAAATCGTTTTCGCTAATAGTTCTTGCTGCATTTCTAACTTTCCTTCCTAAGAATTGTTTTGCAACTTTACAATTATCTTCCAAGAATTTTTCAATTTATCTTCTATATTATCAAATTTTAAACACTCCAGCCTGATTTTTAGTAGTTCATGGAATTTCTTTTCCAATTTTCATTCAGGAGTCTACCGACATCATAACCTCTCAGGTTTTCACCTAATAAATCACTAAGTTTAAGCTTTAGGTTAACACTAGACACTACTAGATTTTACTTTTACATCAATAGCATAACTTTTATGGGCCCTAGTGTCTTATATCGATCTTGCTGGTCTTCGGTTTAAAAGAACACAATCAATAAGGTTGGCTGTCCTACCATCACGATAGCACATGGTTAATTTATGACATTTTATGACCAAATTTCGCGTTGGTATGATTAGAGTGCTATGCCCACAAAATTGCATCAGTCTCTAACCGTTACTTTTTTCCTTTCTAATACCGAATTTACTTATGCTTGGATATCATTTATCCTTATTTCTACAAGCATGGCCATTAACATCACCTAATAATACTACCATATTTCTACCTGGGAATCATGTCTATTTCTCTTTGAAATACCATGTAAAATTCATCTGAGTCACTGCTATATCCGTCAGTCGGCTCTACAAGGTCATACCAATAGATATATCAAAAGAATTGGATTTTTATGCTGGTCTTAAATATATAAGTTTCATTAAGTTTAGTCCTACCCATCAAAAGTTACGAGCCTGAGAAAATTTGCCTTATTTTTGAAAAAAAGTAGAAAAATCCCCCAAAAGTAATAGAATATTAATGAAAATCACACCGTCAGATTCAGAGTATCAGAGAACCCTACTGCGGAGGTTTCAAGCTCCTATCTCCAAGAATGTGGAATTGTGTATTTTTTGCCAGAAGAAAGATCACGGGTGGGTGTTTATTTGTTGTTTTTTTTGCCAGGGGTGATCGTATCGACCCAGTGGTCATGGAATATCGTGAGAGGGCTCATTTGAATGTAAATTAAAAATTCTAGTGCCCTTTTTAAGTGATCAAACATATTGGAGGGCAACCTGGCTCCCTCCCCCTCCCCTTTTTTCCCCAGAGTCGCCCGATCAAAATTCCCAGACAGCCATTTTGTTCAGCTTGGTCGAAAAATATAATAACTATGTCTGTGAGCATTATTATGTGGGGTAATCCCCCACAGTCCCTGGGGGAAGGGCTCCAAGTTATGAACTTTGCCCAATGTTACATATAGTATTGGTTATTGGGAAGTATACAGACGTTTTCTGGGGGGATTTTTCTGGTAGGGGGGGTCAGGGGCTACGTGGGAGGATCTTTTCATGGAGTAAGTTTTCATGGGGGAAGGGACATTACTATGAAGGAAGCACCGGATTTCCCAGCATTATTAAAAAAAATCAGAAATTAAATAAGAAAAAACAATTTTTTCAGCTGAAAGTAAGGAGCAACATCAAAACTTAAAGCAAACAGAATTATTACGTATATAAGGGAGTTCACCCCCTAGTCAATACCTCGCTCTTTACTCTAAAGTTTTTTTTAGTACTTTTATAAGAGCTATTTATTCTAATTAAACGGCATATGAGATTAAGTGGTCATTCTTAGAGAATTGGAACAAAATTCGAACTTTAGCGTAAAGAGCGAGGTATTGACTAGGGGGCAAGCCCCCTTATATACGTAATAAAAATATCCGAATATTGAAGTTCGTTACGTAAGTTAATACGTAAGTTACGTATATTTGTTACAAGGCCGTATCCAGGGGGGGGGGGGGGGCTTACCCGGTTTGAAACCGCCCCCCCCCGAAATTTTTGACCGAGTCGAAAATAAGTCGAAAATTAGTAAAACCTAGGTAAAAATCAGTAAAATTAGTCAAAAACTGAGTCAAAAATTAATAACCCCCCCCCGAAAAAGTCAAATATTAGTAACCCCCCCCCCCAAAAAAAAAAATCCTGGATCCGCCCTTGATTTGTTACTATAAGAACCTTCGTCAATAAATTTAAAAGTTCTAGTGCCCTTTTTAAGTAATTAAAAAAATTGGAGGGCAGCTAGACCCCCTCCTCCACCTCCTTTTCTCAAAATCGTCCGATCAAAATTTCGAAAAAACCATTTAGCCAAAACAAAATGTAAAATTAATGTGCAAATTTTGTTTTAATTATTCATGTATGGTGAGCTTAAATCCAAACCTGTATTTATTAAAAAACGTTCAGAAATTAAATAAAAAAAATATTTTTTTTTAACTGAAAGTAAGGAACGACATTAAAACCTAAGACGAACAGAAATTATTCCGTATATGAAAGGGGCTGTCCCCTCCTCAACGCCTCGTTCTTTACTCTAAAGTTTGACTCTTTCTCACAACTCTATTTTTTAAAACAATAAAAAATTTTAGCGTAAAGAGCGAGGCGTTGAGGAGGAGACAGCCCCTTTCATATACGGAATAATTTCTGTCTGTTTTAAGTTTTAGTGTTGCTCCTTACTTTCAGTTAAAAAAAACTTTTTTTTTATTTAATTTCTGAACGTGTTTTAATACAACTAAAATTCCATATTTAATACTTTCCCAACCAAAGCATGATTCAGAAGCTTCGTTATTCATTATAAACCCTAGTCCATCCCTATATACGCCATCCTTTCTACCTGAATAAGTTAATTCTATGCCATCTAGTTTCATATTTCCTAACCCCATGAGATAATTTTTCCAATTACTAACAAGTACAGTCCAGAACGCCTGGATTAATCAGACAAAATATCTAAGAAATTCCTAAAAAAAATCGTCTTTTCAAATGATTAATCTCCAATAAGGTAGACTTGAAGCTGAAATTTGTCGATAAGTAATAATTTTCAGACTTTTCGGTTTTCAAGAATAATATAAAGTCAAAATCCAATCTAAGAGAAATAGCCCTTGGTTAACTTCAGAAAATCTTGGCAGTTTAAGTTGATTTTAAGCTGGTAGGCCTATTGGGTACTGAGTTTTGCCTTTTTTTACCCTTCTCTGTATTTTAAAGTGTCTTAAAAGACAAAAATGCGTCATTTTTAGGTCATGCTAAGCTAAATGGCGTTGATGATTTTATATTGCAGTAAAGATCGTCCGTCACTTAGGTAGTGTACTGACGGATCCAGGGGGACTGACTCGACAGGTTATATCGATAATTTTTTATTAGCTTTGTGACGTCCCAAGTCGCAATATTCTTATCATAGGCAGAACGCTAGCGCTGCCTAAGTAAAGAACGATGTGGGCACAATGTGTTTTATTTTATTTATTTTTTTTCTCCATACCCGGGTACTTCGTATCGAAAGAGTTGCCGTAGAAACTTCGAAAAGTGCTCATTCGATTGGAAATCGGAGTGGCTAGTGCCCTTTTTAATAGTCGAAAGTGATTCGAGGGCAACAGTATATCTTCCAGTGAACAGTAGAAAAATCTATTAGTTCCCAATATGACACTGAAGAAACTACACGAACAACGGTATTTATTTTCAGTTTTAGGCACTTCAAACCTCCACTCAGGAAGGCCATACTCAAACATGGTGTTGACAATGATTTCATTAATCGAATATCTGAACTTGTTTAAATTTACCTGAGGACAATGTACACTTGCCAGAAGGTGTTAGACAACAGACAAAGCAACATCGTTCCATTGTACGCGCCTTGGATTGCAAAAACAAGGGAAAAATTTTTAAAAGAAACTTCTCCTTCAAGCGGGCGGTAGTTTTTTTACACTTTTACTGCCAATAATTACAGCTCTTGTAAACAGTTTTCTCTAGAGAATGGCTAAGCCCTATAAATTGACACCATTTGAACTTGTCCTCTCGCCCGTCGAACATTTTGAAGACAATCTAAGCAAATTCATTAATGATGAGAATATTGCCGATGATAAAAAACTGCTTTTACTTCAAGATGCATTGCGACGTGTGGACAAGCATAGACCTTATCGTGAGAGACCCGCTGTTATCACAGATCCCTCTAAACATGAAACATCTCCTCAAGATTCTGCAGCAGTGCAATCAAAGGAGAAGGAATTGAATTCTATAGTGTCAACAATTGGAAACCTATTGCCATTGACCTATCGAGAACAGAGTAAAAGAGTATTATCATATCTCATGTTGGAAACTGCTAGTGATCTTCAAGTTCAAGTCGACAGCGCAAGGAAACGAATTATAATTCAGGGAAATAGTTATAATCTAGTTGATTTAATTTGTAATATGGTGATGAATCGTAAAGGACTTTTATCATTTGACAATAATCTATACGCCTTTCTAAATGCATCAAACTTCCCCAAAAGTCTTATTGGCAATAAGCAAATTCTAAAGAAACTAAGAGAATATAGTCCTCCAACAACGCCAACACTAACACCATTTAAAAAAGATGAAGATTCAATATTGGAAAATACTAGCAGCAGCAGCAATGATTTTATAACACCTGTGGCTGCTAGTCAAAAGCGAAGACGGATTGATTCACCCTCAAGTGTGCAAAAGGGGAGGAGACATTACACTAAGTGCTTGCGTTCAAAATGGTTGAAGTTCTGAAACATGTCTATGAAAATAGTGGTGAAGCGGGAAGTTTAGGTTCCCCCAAAACGCTTTCTAAAGTTGCCTCTGGCAGCACATGAAAAAAAGCAAAAGAGTATCTACAGAATGAACCGAGTTACACACTGCATCGGAATCGCAGGCTTCGTGGCAAACAATATCGACAAACTAAAGCCTTTTTCTCTCTGCATATAATGCAAACTGATCTTTAACTTTAGACACGATTCAACGGCGTCACAATGCACCCTACATATATATTCTAGTGGCAATCAGTGTCTTTAGTCGCTATGCCTATGCCATTCCATTGCAGTCAAAGAGAGGTGTTGAAGTTGCTCAGGCTTTAGAAAGTATTCTTGAACAGGATTGCTGTAGAAAAATTCAATCAGATCGTGGTAGTGAATTTGTTAATCCCCATGTGCAAAAGTTTCTTTTGAAATGTAATACAACACTTTATCATAGTCAAAGCCCGAAAAAGGCTGCATTGGCTGAACGATTGATAAGAAAGATTCGTCTATTAATTTCAACATATTGTACACTGAAAAATACACCTGCTTTTATTCATGATTTAGATAAAATCATGCAGATATACAACCATCAACCCCATCGATCTCTGTCCAACTCAAGCACTCGGGAAGTTTATTACAGTGAAAATACATTTGATGTTTTTCTAAAGCAATATTCCAATGGTGGTAATGAGAAGAAGAAGAAAAAGAATAAATTCAATGTTGGTGATACTGTTCAAGTTAAGAGAACCACCAATATTTTTGAAAAGGGGAATTATTTATGGAGCACTGAACTTTTTAAAGTGTCCAAAATCCTAGAACCGAACCCCCGACATATCGACTGTGACACACTAAAGATGATTTGATTCTTGGCGGTTTTTATGAATATGAACTGCAAAAAGTTAGAAACACTAGTGAAATTTATCAAATTGAAAAGATATTAAAGAGTCTTACTCGTAGGGGCAAGAGACAGTTGCTTGTTCGCTGGCTAGGATACAACTCTGATTTTGATTCTTGGGTCAGTGCTGAAGATATTAACAGTGCCCAATGATTTCTATGTGACTTTCATGTCCAATGTTTCTGATCCTCTTTACAATGACTTGAATCGAACAAGTGATTTTTGGACGAAACTCTCCCTCATCATCAAATTCGATGGCGCGTATGAACTCTTGTCGATGGGTCTTGTCGACTCTATTCTCAAAAATACCTACGACATCCTGAGAAAAGACCGTAAATATGAAATAAAAATTAGACCCTATGATTGGCCGCCACCACCCTCAGGTGATCAAGAACAAATTCAAAAGATCAATTGGATGGATTATTTATATATTGAATTACCCTACGAGGAACTCACCTGTATGAATGATTTATGTCGTTCTATTAATAAAAGAATTTCCGCTCGTAAAAAAGGAGCTTTTCATTTCAACTATTCAAAGGAGGAGGGCAAGATCTACATTAGTTCACCTATTGCCAATGAAAAGGTTATTCTCAATGATAATCTAAAGGACGTTCTTGGCTTTAAGCTCAATATAATCAACGGTAAAAGTGCCGAGAACACTAATTTCTTTTTTGCTGACTACCCGCCTGCCTTCTCCACGGACACATGTATATTTCTCTACGCTTCATTTGTGGAAACATCCTGGGTTGGTAATTCAGATGTCCCCCTCCTACGAGTTCTTGAACGAAAAACAAATCAAGAACATATTCACCACCACAATATAAAGCATCTTCAGTATATTCCCGTAAACACTTCCTATTTGGAACTCTTTTTAGTTAACACTAAGAACTGAAATAGACGATCCCCTAGCAATATCAAAAGGTTTGGCTGTGATTACTTGCCATTTTCGTCCCATCGTTCAACAACAAGATGTCTAACAGAAAAGTGGTATTCATTTGTCCTGATTTTGACTGCTATGTTAATACTCTTGGCCCAAGACAACAGGGCAATGGAATGGACTATTACAAAGGGTGTACTGCAATGTCTGGCTATGGTCTTGGCAGTTGGTTTGCTAAGCTGTTTCGCTCTTCACTACCAGTGGCTAGAAAATATCTTGTACCGGCTGCAACAGATTTTGCATCCTCTACACTATACGATTGGGGCTCTGGCAAGGATTTTAAAAAAAGTACTACGGAAAATCTTAGGTCCAGTGCGCGAACCCTTGGCGAGAGATTAAAACGAAATGGAAAAGGTTTAAAAAGGTCGAGAAACAATGCATCACTCATCAGTCTCTGCTCAGGTCAGAAACGAAAGACATCACCCCTGTCAAAGAAAAGAAGGAAAACGCCGACACGTACTGTAAACAGTAGTAGAAGAAGAAGCCCCAGGAAGAGAATTGTTAGATCGAAACTAGATTTCTTTTCCTAAGATGTCCTACCTACTACATAAGGATTCTCAACCTTCAATCACCACCTCATTGAATCTATTCAATGCTGAAAATGTTGCTATGAGTGTCAAGCATGGATACTATGAACATGAACAATTTTATCCTCAGCAACCCATTCTCCGATAATATCCACTTTCAAATTTATTCCAATGAAGACTCCTTTATGGACATGTCTTCGACATTTATAGATTTACAAATGAAAGTCCAGAAATCCGATAATACATTGCCAATTCTTGCCGATGGAATAACCTATTAAAATTGTATATTACATAATTTATTTCGTCAAATCAGTGTCTACATCAATGGCACGCTGGTGAGCACAAGCAACAATCTCTCAAATTATACAAGCTATATGCAATTCATGCTGATGACACCCAAGTCATACAAGGAATTGAGAGGCACCTCCAATGAATATGAATATATTACTAATACTGATAGTACAGATGCACTTAAAAATGCTACAACTAGTGAATTACATCTAGTTGGAAAAATATATCATGAAATATTTAATATACCCCAATGGTTACCACCCAATATTAGAGTGGATATAAAATTGACACTTGCACCGTCCAATTTCATATTGAGAAAAGAACTTGCTGCCAATCCTGATGTGACTCTCTCCCTCACCTCGGTAATACTTCATGTACGCAAACAAAAAGTTTTGAGTTCTGTTGCTTTGGCAGTGGAAAAACTGAGAGCAAGTGGAAATAATATAAAACTACTTGTTCCTCATACAATCACCAATCAACGTCATATTGCCATGGGGTCACGCACCTTCACCGACTCATCCTTTATCAATTGCAAAATTCCGTCAAAACTCGCTTTGGCATTTGTAAGAAGCGCTAGTGCAATAGGATCGTGGACTGGATGCCCACATAAATTTGAAATGTTTGGGCTTTCATCTCTTGTGTGCAAAGTAAACGGCATCCCACTCTACAATCTATCTTTTGATAAATCCTATAGAACATTGTATGAGTTGACCATGCAAACCCTAGATCATGATTCGCAACGATTTGAAAATGGTATAATCGAAAAAATGTTTGCTAAAACACATGGTATCATTGTATTGGATTTGTTTCGCACGCAGGATATGAGTATAGTACGTACGGGGAGTGTGCGTTTAGAGTGTACATTTGCTGACCCATTGGCTGAGAGTATTGCACTAATCTCACTAAATCAATATGAAACCTATTGGGAAATCACTCCCAAAGGCAGTGTTCTACTAGACTTGGCACCATGAACACCAGTCAAATAATCAATGTATTTAATATGGATCCCTACATGTCCCAGTACAAATCCTATTGTCTACCCTCGGACTTTCTTGGAAAAATTCAAAGTGGTAACAATACCTTAATTATTGTTAATAGCAGTCCGTCGACTGTGCTGACGGGTCATTGGCTGTGCATCTTTCAAACAATGAAGACGATTGAATTTTTTTTATCCTTTGGTCTACCCTATACGTTCTACACACCCAACATCAGCAACTATATTGAGAGCAGTGGGAAAACTATTATTCAAAATTGGAAGAGAGTGCAGGATCTGACGACTAAAAGCTGTGGCTTCCATGCACTACTATATTTTGTGTTTCGATGTCGCGGCTATACTTACAAGCAGTTTCTCAACATTTGTGTAGACAATCCACGTCTGAACGACTTTCTAGTGGAAAATATCCTCTCAGACCTGTATAATATAAATTTCAGTGCCCTAAGAGTAAAGTGCTTAAAAAATGTTTGTGAATTTGTTTATTAATAAAATGTATATATACAACAATGTCTTTAAATCTTCACTTTAGACTTCTTCTTCTTCTTCGGTGTATAGGCAACTGTCGTGAACCACTAATGCCGGTAAATCATTTGGATTCACTGTATATTGATCTTGATTGACTGCAAAGTCAGGGTAACATTTTCTACAGTATAATGTAACTTCACTCTTGTCATATCTCTTTGTATAGTCAATGATACTATTTGCATTCACATTCTGAAATTTACGAGTTTCAATCTGTCTATTTGAAGCAATATCACATACAGTGTTTTCAAATGGTGAATCACATTCGGTAACGGCCAAATAAAAATCAATAGGTTTACAGTCATAACAGGCAGTGTCATCACAACGATGACGTAGAAACCAAATTGTCTTGTTACACCAACAGTTGAATTATAGACCAGATTCTTCCTCCCAGAATAATTTAAATCCACGACGATACAAATCTCGTAGAAATAACTAAAATCACGTTTGGGATTCTTTCCAATCATAGCGCGGTAAGTATTCTCCCACTGATCACATTTGTCATAGTGACAATTGGAGCACAGATGTCCTCTAGGGTGAGAGTCACAAATCTCTTCAAGACATGAATTACATCATTTAATTTGTACTGCATAGCCTCTATGTAATTTACAAGGATTACATAATTTACACTTTTCATTATAGTCATCAATAATTGTACAATTCTCACATTGAGTCCAACTGCCAAGAGTTTACATGCATAGTGGACATGTATAGAACATTTTTTGGTTTCCGATGTCAACTCTCTCACAGCTAAAACAAAACTGATCGTCCTCGCTCGATAAATTCATGGTGGAGGAATGGGAGAGGAGTAACTCTGTGACGTCACATCTTTCGAATGGGGAGCCATCTAAATTGAATTTATGGCAAAGTTTTCAAAAGTATATCCACGATATTATTCTGCTTTGTTCCAATTAATATATCAATAAACTGAGTATAAGCAATTGAGTCGCATTGACAAAGCTTCATACAATAGTCCAATGGGGGAGCATCAGTCCCCAATACATTGTAAAGTGTTTCCCGAGAGAATATCCTGCTTTGAAGAGATAACTCGAGAAAATCATCATCCAAAAACAAATGTTTTTCCATAAACACCAGATTTGATCTAATTCTCCCTTTCTCGAATTTATTCATTTTTCAATCCTATCACTCTAACTGCTGACTCTAGACTGACCATGATTCGTTAGCCTAACATTTTAACAAAAAGAAAGGGAACATTTTCGATTTCGAAACAATTTTATTGGATAATTACAACAATAATACTAAGCATGTACAATTAGCAATACAGTTTATTGTCTTCGATATGTTTCACTAATGCAGTTAAAGCACATTGAAGTCTATTCACATGCGCTATATCAACTTTTGCAGCGAAACATAATTGATCCTCCATTTTAAATTTGCTCAAGGATATCACATATCTTGCAAATACTTCATCCCATTCCAAACAAAGCCGTGATCCTCTCGTGATTTCCACAGCCACGTTTGGTGCTCTTGTATTATTGCTACAACTCCATTATCAACTTCTAATAAGGTAAACATTCCACTCATCATCAGCACAAATATATCCAAATGAGTAAAGTCAAACTGTTCTCACCCCTTTGAATTCTATTCACAGACTAATAAAAACTATAGCAAAAATCCTTTCCTTATATTCTCTGCAATCCTCTCCCGCTAATATTTCAGGCCCTCTGATGGGCTTAGAAGGAGACACGTGATCCTGTTTCCCGTTATCGGATCAATAAAATTCCCCCATCGATTATGTAATCAAGTTCTCAGAAATCCATTTGTCCTAGTCAATTACGCAATCAATTTCTCGGAAATTCACTTCCCCCTCGGTTACGCAATCAATTTCTCGGAAATCCACTTTCCCCTCGGTTACGCAATCAAGTTCTCGGAAATCCATTTCCCCCTCGAGTCCTAGATCAATACATCTCTTCCCCCCGTCAATGCGCATGTGCAAGCTTCACCCCCAGTGTCAATACACCTAGACGAACAACAACAAATAAATCGACCTTGACCCCATTAGACTCGATCGATAATCCTTGAATAAATTATAGCCCGTCGGCGTTAGACTAAACTGTAGATGGCAGCTGTGGTGTCGTAGTTATAGATAGTTATAGACGGTAGTTATAGATAGCTTTCTACTGTTGAGTAAAATGGCTATCTAAAAATTTGGATTGAATGTGTTTGGGGAAAAGGTGGGCGTGAGAGGGGGGTTAATTGCCCTCAAATCACTTTCAACTATAAAAAGGGTACTATCCCTTTGAATTTCAAACCGAATGAGCCCTTTTTCAAGTTTCTACGACAAAGATTTCAACAAAAACCTTGTATGCTTCCAGGGCATAACTTATAATCCTTGCCCTGAGGGTTGGGGGTGAGTGTCCTCCTCAAAAATATATTTTCTATCTGGAAATCAACTACACTGAACAAAATGGCTATCTCAAAATTTTCATTGGATGTGTTTGGGGAAAAGGTGGGCGTGAGAGGGGGGTTAGTTGCCCCCAAATCACTTTTGACAATTAAAAAAGGTACCATCCCTTTGAATTTCAAATCAAATGAGCCCTTTTTCAAGTTTCTACGACAAAGATTTCAGTAAAAACCTTGTATGCTTCCAGGGCATAACTTATAATCCTTGCCCTGAGGGTTGGGGGTGAGTGTCCTCCTCAAAAATATATTTTCTATCTGGAAATTGACTACACTGAACAAAATGGCTATCTTGAAATTTTGATTGGATATGTTTGGAGGAATGATGGTTGTGGGGGGAAGCTAGTTGTCCTCCAATCACTTTCGGCTATTAAAAAGGGCACTAGCCCTTTGAAGTTCCAATGGAATGAGCTTTTTTAGAAGTTTCTACGACAACGCCTTCTATAAAAAACCATATATGCCCCCAAGGCATAACTTAAAACCCTTGTCCTCAGGGTAGTGGGGGAGTGTCCTCCTCAAAACATATTTTCCATCTGGATATTAACTACGCTGAACATAATGGCTATCTCAAAATTTGATTGGATGGGTTTGGGGAATATTGGACGGGGGGCTAGTTGCCCTCTAATCACTTTTGACTATTAAAAAGGGTACTAGCCCTTCGAATTTCCAATCGAATAAGCCTGTTTTGAAGTTTCTACGACAACATCTTCTATAAAAACTTTATATACCCCCAAGGCATAATTTAAAACTCTTGCCCTGAGGGTTGTGGGGGAGTGTTCTTCTCAAAAACATATTCTCTATCTGGATATCAACTACGCTGAACAACATGGCTATCTCAAAATTTTGATTGCATGTGTTTTTTCGGGAATTAGGGGCTTGGGGGGATTTGGCTAGTGGCCCTCCAATCACTTTCGACTATTAAAAAGGGCACTAGAACTCTCAATTCCAATCGAATGAGCCCCTTTTGAAGTTTCTACGACGACCCCTTCCATATGAAGTGCCCTTTTCTAAAGGAAAAAAAATAGTAAATAGTAAAAAAAACATAATTTCTATCTGGAAATTAACTACGCTGAACAAAATGGCTATCTCAAAATTTGATTGGATGTGTTCTGGGGAATGATGGGCGTGGGGAGGGGGGTTAGTTGCCCTCCAATCACTTTCGACTATTAAAAATTGTAGTAGCCCTTCGAATTTCCAATCGAATGAGCCTGTTTTGAAGTTTCTACGACAACGCCTTCTATAAAAACCTTATATGGCCCCAGGGCATAACTTAAAACCCTTGCCCTGAGAGTTGTGGGGAAGTGTGCTCCTCAAAAACAAATTTTCTATAGGGAAGTCAACTACGCAGAATAAAATGACTATCTCGAAATTTTGATTGGATGATTTTGGGGGAATGATGGGCGTGGGGGGCTAGTTGCCCTCCAATCACTTTCGAATATTAAAAAGGGCCCTAGAACTCTCGATTTCCAATCGAATGAGCCCCTTTTGAAGTCTCTACGACGACCCCTTCCATATGAAGTGCCCTGCTCTAAAAGAAAAAAATAATAAAGGGTAGGCCTACATTGTGCCAACATTGTTCTTATATGCCCTTGGGGGATAACTTAAAACCCTTGCCTCGAGGGTTGTGGGGGTGTTCCCTCCTCAAAAAGATATTTTCTATCTGGAAATCAACTACGCTGATTAAAATGGCTGTCTCAAAATTTTGATTGGATGTGTTTGGGGGAATGATGGGCGTGGGGGGGGGGGGCTAGTTGCCCTCCAATCACTTTCGACTATTAAAAAGGGCACTAGCCACTCCGATTTCCAATCGAATGAGCACTTTTCGAAGTTTCTACGGCAACTCTTTCGATACGAAGTACCCGGGTATGGAGAAAAAAAAATAAATAAAATAAAACACATTGTGCCCATATCGTTCTTTACTTAGGCAGCGCTAGCGTTCTGCCTATGATAAGAATATTGCGACTTGGGACGTCACAAAGCTAATAAAAAATTATCGATATAACCTGTCGAGTCAGTCCCCCTGGATCCGTCAGTACACTACCTAAGTGACGGACGATCTTTACTGCAATTAAATAAAAAAAACAAGTTTTTTTAACTGAAAGTAAGGAACGACGTTAAAACTTAAAACGAACAGAAATTATTCCGTATATGAAGGGGGCTGTCCCCTCCTCAACGCCTCGCTCTTTACGCTAAAGTTTTTTTATTGTTTAAAAAATAGAGTTGTGAGAAAGTCAAACTTTAGCGTAAAGAGCGAGGCGTTGAGGAGGGGACAGCCCCCTTCATATACGGAATAATTTCTGTTCGTTTTAAGTTTTAACGTCGTTCCTTACTTTCAGTTAAAAAACTTGTTTTTTTTATTTAATTTTTGAACGTTTTTGAATTAATGCAGGTTTTGATTTTGGCTCACCGTACATGAATAATCAAAACAAAATTTGCATATTATATTTGGTTAAATGGCTTTCTCGAAACTTGTTTAATTTTATTTACGAACGTTTTTATTAGTAATAAATATACGTAACTTAGAATTAACTTACGTAACGAACTTCTATATTCATAAATTTTTAACACGTATATTAGGGGGTTCGCCCCTAGTCAATACCCTGCTCTTTAAACTTTAGTTCGAATTTTTTTTTCCAGTTCTTTAAAAATGGCCTCTTAATCACAATCAGTTGATCAGTTGAAAAACTTGTTTTTTTTTTATTTAATTCCTGATCTTTTTCTTTAATAATGCTGGGAAATCCGGCGCCCTCTTCATAGCAATGTCCCTTCCCCCATGAAAACTTCCTTCATGGAAAGATCCTTCCATATAGCCCCCGACCCTCTCCTTCCCCCAACTACCAGAAAAAATCTCCTCTGAAAAAGTCTGTATACTTCCCAATAACCAATACTATATGTTAACATTGAGTAAAGTTCATAACTTTCAGCCCTCCCCCTGGGGACTTTGGGGGATCAAGTCATCCTAAAAGACATTTTTATCATATTTTCGACCATGCTGAACAAAATGGCTATCTCAAAATTTTGATCGGGTGACTTTGGGAAAAAAATGAGCGTGGGAGGGGGCCTAGTTGCCCTCCATTTTTTTGGTCACTTAAAAAGGGCACTAGAACTTTTAATTTCCGTTCCAATGAGCCCTCCCACGATATTCTAGGACCATTGGGTCGATACGATCACCCCTGGGGAAAAAAAAAAAAAAACAAACAAACAAACAAATAAACACGCATCCGTGATCTTTCTTCTGGCAAAAAATGGAAAATTCCACATTTTTGTAGATAGGAGCTTGAAACCTCTACAGTAGGGTTCTCTGATACGCTGAATATGATGGTGTGATTTTCATTAAGGTTCTATAACTTTTAGGGGGTCTTTCCCCCTTTTTTCGAAAATCAGCCAAATTTTCTCAGGCACGTAACTTTTGATGGGTAAGATTAAACTTAATGAAACTTATATATTTGAAATCAGAATTAAAATCTGATTCTTTTGATGTATCTATTGGTATCAAAAACCCGTTTTCTAGAGTTTCGGTTACCATTGAGCCGGGTCGCTCCTTACTTACAGTTCGTTACCACGAACTGTTTGATATAAAATCATCAACGCCATTTAGCTTAGCATGACCTAAAAATGACGCATTTTTGTCTTTTAAGACACTTTAAAATACAGAGAAGGGTAAAAAAAGGCAAAACTCAGTACCCAATAGGCCTACCAGCTTAAAATCAACTTAAACTGCCAAGATTTTCTGAAGTTAACCAAGGGCTATTTCTGGTAGATTGGATTTTGACTTTATATTATTCTTGAAAACCGAAAAGTCTGAAAATTATTACTTATCGACAAATTTCAGCTTCAAGTCTACCTTATTGGAGATTAATCATTTGAAAAGACGATTTTTTTTAGGAATTTCTTAGATATTTTGTCTGATTAATCCAGGCGTTCTGGACTGTACTTGTTAGTAATTGGAAAAATTATCTCATGGGGTTAGGAAATATGAAACTAGGTGGCATAGAATTAACTTATTCAGGTAGAAAGGATGGCGTATATAGGGATGGACTAGGGTTTATAATGAATAACGAAGCTTCTGAATCATGCTTTGGTTGGGAAAGTATTAAATATGGAATTTTAGTTGTATTAAAACACGTTCAGAAATTAAATAAAAAAAAAGTTTTTTTTTAACTGAAAGTAAGGAGCAACACTAAAACTTAAAACAGACAGAAATTATTCCGTATATGAAAGGGGCTGTCTCCTCCTCAACGCCTCGCTCTTTACGCTAAAATTTTTATTGTTTTAAAAAATAGAGTTGTGAGAAAGAGTCAAACTTTAGAGTAAAGAACGAGGCGTTGAGGAGGGGACAGCCCCTTTCATATACGGAATAATTTCTGTTCGTCTTAGGTTTTAATGTCGTTCCTTACTTTCAGTTAAAAAAAATATTTTTTTTATTTAATTTCTGAACGTTTTTTAATAAATACAGGTTTGGATTTAAGCTCACCATACATGAATAATTAAAACGAAATTTGCACATTAATTTTACATTTTGTTTTGGCTAAATGGTTTTTTTCGAAATTTTGATCGGACGATTTTGAGAAAAGGAGGTGGAGGAGGGGGTCTAGCTGCCCTCCAATTTTTTTAATTACTTAAAAAGGGCACTAGAACTTTTAAATTTATTGACGAAGGTTCTTATAGTAGCAAATCAAGGGCGGATCCAGGATTTTTTTTTTGGGGGGGGGGGTTACTAATATTTGACTTTTTCGGGGGGGGGTTATTAATTTTTGACTCAGTTTTTGACTAATTTTACTGATTTTTACCTAGGTTTTACTAATTTTCGACTTATTTTCGACTCGGTCAAAAATTTGCGGGGGGGGGGGGTTCAAACCGGGTAAGCCCCCCCCCCCTGGATACGGCCTTGTAACAAATATACGTAACTTACGTATTAACTTACGTAACGAACTTCAATATTCGGATTTTTTATTACGTATATAAGGGGGCTTGCCCCCTAGTCAATACCTCGCTCTTTACGCTAAAGTTCGAATTTTGTTCCAATTCTCTAAGAATGACCACTTAATCTCATATGCCGTTTAATTAGAATAAATAGCTCTTATAAAAGTACTAAAAAAAAACTTTAGAGTAAAGAGCGAGGTATTGACTAGGGGGTGAACTCCTTTATATACATAATAATTCTGTTTGCTTTAAGTTTTGATGTTGCTCCTTACTTTCAGCTGAAAAAATTGTTTTTTCTTATTTAATTTCTGATTTTTTTTAATAATGCTGGGAAATCCGGTGCTTCCTTCATAGTAATGTCCCTTCCCCATGAAAACTTACTCCATGGAAAGATCCTCCCACGTAGCCCCTGACCCCCCTACCAGAAAAATCCCCCCAGAAAACGTCTGTATACTTCCCAATAACCAATACTATATGTAAACATTGGGCAAAGTTCATAACTTGGAGCCCTTCCCCCAGGGACTGTGGGGGATTACCCCACATAATAATGCTCAAAGACATAGTTATTATATTTTTCGACCAAGCTGAACAAAATGGCTGTCTGGGAATTTTGATCGGGCGACTCTGGGGAAAAAAGGGGAGGGGGAGGGAGCCAGGTTGCCCTCCAATATGTTTGATCACTTAAAAAGGGCACTAGAATTTTTAATTTACATTCAAATGAGCCCTCTCACGATATTCCATGACCACTGGGTCGATACGATCACCCCTGGCAAAAAAACAACAAATAAACACCCACCCGTGATCTTTCTTCTGGCAAAAAATACACAATTCCACATTCTTGGAGATAGGAGCTTGAAACCTCTGCAGTAGGGTTCTCTGATACTCTGAATCTGACGGTGTGATTTTCATTAATATTCTATTACTTTTGGGGGATTTTTCTACTTTTTTTCAAAAATAAGGCAAATTTTCTCAGGCTCGTAACTTTTGATGGGTAGGACTAAACTTAATGAAACTTATATATTTAAGACCAGCATAAAAATCCAATTCTTTTGATATATCTATTGGTATGACCTTGTAGAGCCGACTGACGGATATAGCAGTGACTCAGATGAATTTTACATGGTATTTCAAAGAGAAATAGACATGATTCCCAGGTAGAAATATGGTAGTATTATTAGGTGATGTTAATGGCCATGCTTGTAGAAATAAGGATAAATGATATCCAAGCATAAGTAAATTCGGTATTAGAAAGGAAAAAAGTAACGGTTAGAGACTGATGCAATTTTGTGGGCATAGCACTCTAATCATACCAACGCGAAATTTGGTCATAAAATGTCATAAATTAACCATGTGCTATCGTGATGGTAGGACAGCCAACCTTATTGATTGTGTTCTTTTAAACCGAAGACCAGCAAGATCGATATAAGACACTAGGGCCCATAAAAGTTATGCTATTGATGTAAAAGTAAAATCTAGTAGTGTCTAGTGTTAACCTAAAGCTTAAACTTAGTGATTTATTAGGTGAAAACCTGAGAGGTTATGATGTCGGTAGACTCCTGAATTAAAATTGGAAAAGAAATTCCATGAGCTACTAAAAATCAGGCTGGAGTGTTTAAAATTTGATAATATAGAAGATAAATTGAAAAATTCTTGGAAGATAATTGTAAAGTTGCAAAACAATTCTTAGGAAGGAAAGTTAGAAATGCAGCAAGAACTATTAGCGAAAACGATTTAACCTTGTTAGAAAAGAGAATATGTTCGCACAAGAAATTTTTAGTTATAGATCAAATGAGAATTAAAGAAAGGTAAGGAAGTAGAGAAAGCGTTAAATTGTGAATTAAGGAGGTATTAATAGGGGGGGGGGCATGGAATAAATTTCCGAGGATGTATATGATGCATCCAGACGGTATTATAGTAAAATATTGTATTAGCATGTTAAGATTTTGAAAGGAAATAGGGTACTTGTCTAGAATCCGGTAAGCGCGCGAGAAGTGGTTTCGTTAATGTAATGAAATAAAACAAAATAGGATAAAAATATTATATTTCAGAAGGAAATTTGGGCTATATATTTGCACATTAGAGGGGGGGGGGGGTAAAGCATAGCATATATTAAATACGTAACCTATCCTAACCCAACCAAGGTACCTTTTAGTCCCCCTAAACCCCTAAAAGGTGGACGTATAAAATTCGGAGGGGGCTCATTGGATTTGCAATCAGAAGTTCTACTGCCCTTTTTAAGAGCCAAAGTGATCGGATGGCAGCTACACCCCCCCTCCCCCCCCGCCCATCCTTTCCCCAAATACTTCCAATCAAAATTTTCAGATAGCCAATTTGTTCAGCGTAGTTGAAAGGTCCAGTAATAATGATTTTAAAGATTAACCGCCCCACCCCCTAGGGCCCTTAGGGCAAGGGTTGTAAGTTATGCCCCAGGGGCATATAAGGTTTTTATGGAAAGGATGGTCACATAAACTTCAGTGGGGGCCCTTTGGATTGGAAATTCAAAGGTCTAGTGCCCCTTTTAATAAGGGGCACTAGACCTCAGTTCAGTTCACTTTCAGAGTTCAAAGAGTGAAGAGCTAAACCAGTTTTAAAAAGGATTATAGTTTGAACTATTTAGATAGTGATTTCATTGTTATGAGATTAAATTTACCTGAATGCATTCATACAGGTAGTTTCGATTGCATCATAACCTAGCTATTGCGTGATTTCAAGTGTTCATGAAAAAATTAAGCGGATAATAAAAGCAGGATAATCTTTTATCTGGAGAGAATTGGCAAATTAGGAGCTGAGTTCGAGATTTAAGCTATTTGCCGTGGCTTAATTAACGGCCGATTAAGCAAATTGCACGTTTTGCTCCACGTGGGTAAAATAAGGAGCTTTCAAGGTGAGCACAATCCTTTGTATACTTTAAATTTGTTGGCAAGGTTTCATTGGAGATGACAAAAAAACGAAAGAAGCAACAAGAACTTGACAGTTCAAACATCTCAAATGTTTCTTCAGGAACATCGGTTTAAGAATTGTGAATCAAATCGTTAGCTGACAACATAGCTATTATTTTAGCAACAATAAAGGACAACTCAACTGTTCTACAAGGTCTAACTGATAGTATGAAAACAGTGGAGAACCATTTACCGGAAGTGGAAAAATCTGTGACGGATTCAAATAAGGAAATAGCTGAATTAAAGCCGCGAATTTCTGCCATAGAAGATGAGGCGTCAAATCTGAAGGTGCAAATTTCGGTTTTGGCTAATGAAAATGTGAGGTTAACAACCAAGTTGTCTGCAGTTAATTATAATCTCCAGCGAGTAGAAAGTAAAGAAACTCGAAAGAACGTGATTTTATGAAATGTTACGGCGAGCGATATGGAATCAGCCACAAATGTGTTTGAGAAGGTTGTTAAAGACGGTTTGGAATATGAGCAGAACTGCGATTTCTCTGTTTTGGAATATGGAAAGGAGAAAAAATTTATCAAGATTGAGATGCATAGTATAGAGACTCGACTGGCTTTGTTGAAGAACGCTAAAAAACTAAATAGGAAAGTTATCATGAACTTTTCAAATATCTATTTGACGGACGATATGCCCCTTTCGGTTATAGAAACTCGTCGGAAATTACTGGCACTTAGAAAGAAAATTAACGATTGCCAAATTCGCGAATTGGACGTTTGGGTTACAAAGTCGGTACCCACCTCTTTTGTGCATTCGACGTCATGCAAATGCTCCTGTGGATAAGTATACGATGGAACAGATCCCAGAGAATTTTTTAAGCAATATAGTGGTCAACAGTAAAAATGTTCAAATACCAGAATAGCCTATTCATTATGAAAGTATGCACGAGTGGAGTGCATCAAGGGATGCTTGGAAGAAAAAAAAATTGAATTGTGTTGTGAAAAATGAAGTTGGTTGTTTTGTTATTTATTTATTTTAGTGGTTATCATATGAGGTTATAATTTTCTTTTCTTTCTTAGTTTTAATTTATGAGATGGAAATAATAAGTGTTTATTTTCGTTATTATTTCATTTAGTACGTTGTGCTATAATTTCTTATTTGTCTGATTTTCCTGCCGGATTTCTGGGGAGCTTTTTTTTTTTTTTTTTTTTTTTTTTTTTTTTTTTTTTTTTTTGATCCAGTAGTTGGTGATATATATATATATATATATATATATATATATATATATATATATATATATATATATATATATAATATATATATATATATATATATATATATATATAATATATATATATATATATATACTTACAAAAGACACTGGGAGTAGTGATTTCTTTTCAATTGAGCCCTAAAGTGTCTCTCTATGATGTTTTAGTTCCCTACTAGTGGCGAATGATTAAATGTAGAGAAGAGGAAATGATGGGCGATGTGTTAGAATTATGTTGTCATTGTTTGCAATGGGAAATTGTGAAATTCCTTGTTTTCATTAATATATTTCAGTTTTTTTGGGAGGGGGCTTTTCTTCCCTTTTGTGAAAATCAGGCAAATTTTCTCAGGTTCATAGCTTTTGATGGGCAAAAGCTAAAGCTTTTTTTCTTAGTTTTAGTTTATGAGATGGAAATAATAAGTATTTATTTTCATTATTATTACATTTAGTCGTTGTATTATAATTAGCCTAGTGCTAAAAAAGATTGATGATAGTAATGAAAAAGGAAAAAACATGGAAAAGTGATTCAGGAGTGTTTCTTAGTTTTATTTATATTAGTGTTCGAATTTTTGATGGTTCATTTAGTGAAACTTCGCCGACGGGCTTCGCAGTATACGGTTATTATGGTAAGATAAATGTCAGGGATTAATGAAAAGTTGGCACTACTAGAAAATAATAGGGTAAACTTTTATGAAGAGGTTGATAGGGTGCTTCAGGATGGTGATGATATGTGGAGTATGAGACTGGGACCACCAGCGAGGTATGCTTTCCCCATTGATATATTTTCACCCAATAATCCTGGGAAACCTATGCTGATTATTTTGAGGAACTTATCATTTAGTTGAGAGAAAAAGGATGCATAGGGTCAAATGCATCTGATATCCTTAGCAATGTTAGATTATTTTAGGAACTTAGCTTTTAATTGTGAGAAACAAGAATGTATATGGTCAAAATACATCTGATATCTTTAGTAATGTTAGATCATTTTTAGGAACATATCATTTAGTGCAGAGAAATAAGGATACATAGGGTCAAAATGCATCGATATGATATCCTTAGGAATGTTAGATCATTTTGAGGAACTTAGCTTTTAGTTTTGAGAAACAAGGATGGATGTGGAAAAAATGCATTTGATATCCTTATCAGGGTTAGATCATCTTGAGGAGCTTATCATTTAGTTGAGAGAGAGAAGGATGGATAGGGTCAAAATGCATCTGATATACGTACTTAGCAATGTTAAAATATTTTGAGGAACTTAGCTTGTAATTTTGAGAAACATGGTTACATATTGTCAAAATGCATCTGATATCCTTAGCAATGCTATGTCAGAAAAAAAAGGTTAAAAAAAAAATGTTAGAAAAAAAAATAGTTTGTTTTTCATGAAAAAAAATCTTGAAAGAGAACCATCAGTCCTCATCAATAGTATGCACAAGAATAAGTTTTTAAAGTTTAAATTAAAAGTGTCATTCTATTTTTCTGATACGATTTAGAGATGTAAAAAAAAAGTTGAAAAAAAAGTTAAAAAAAACTGTCAGAAAAAAAAGTGGTCACTACAAACATTATTTTTCTAATAGTAAAAGTTGCGACACACATATCTATATCATTCCCATTTTGAAGTTGGAAAATATTAAATGTGAATTTTTTGTGTTTTAAGTGTGTTTCATGACATTCTAAGAGATGAAAAAAAAAGTTGGGGGGGGGGGAGGAGGGGGGGGGGGTTGAGGGAGGGGGGAGCTATGGGCAGGAGTTGGGGGGGGCAAAAAGTTGGAGGGGGGCAAAAAGTTGGGAGGGAGGATGTCCTTGGGGTTGGGGTAGGTAACCTAACAACACTGTTCAAATGGTAGTTGTGTATTATACCGAACACAGTTGAGAATCGCCCAAATAAAAAAATATGTTTCTCTGAATAGGAGTTAGCATTCCCTCAGATCGTTTACCATTTTCATTTCTGTCAACGCCTATAATCATACCATAATGAAGAATCATGTTTAACATTAGATATGTGAACAGCCATGACCCAAAACCATGGTTTCGTGAAGAGCACGAATTTTCATAGTGGTTGAATCCGGTCATTACACTGTCTGCTTGTATTGGCGGGTGTACTGTCCGCTTGTAATCGTTATAGCTATATGGTGGGACACCCCGCTTGTAATCGTTATAGCTATATGGGGAGACACCCTCGTTGTAATCATTATAGCTATATGGGGAGACACTCTGCTCTCTTTAATTGTAGCTATATGGGGGGACACTCTGCTCTCTTTAATTGTAGCTATATGGGGGGACACTCTGCTACCTTAGATTGTAGCTATATGGGGAGACACTCTGCTACCTTAGATTGTAGCTATATAGGGGGACACTCTGCTACCTTAGATTGAACCATTACTATTACCCTCGACAATTCAAATGCATCAGCATAGGTTTCTCAGGGTTATTGGGTGAAAATATATCAATGGGGAAAGCATACCTTGCTGATGGTTCCAGTCTCATACTCCACATATCATCACCATCCTGGAGCACCCTATCAACCTCTTCATAAAAGTTTACCCTATTATTTTCTAGTAGTGCCAACTTTTCATTAATCCCTGACATTTATCTTACCATAATAACCGTATACTGCGAAGCCCGTCGGCGAAGTTTCACTAAATGAACCATCAAAAATTCGAACACTAATATAAATAAAACTAAGAAACACTCCTGAATCACTTTTCCATGTTTTTTCCTTTTTCATTACTATCATCAATCTTTTTTAGCACTAGGCTAATTATAATACAAGGACTAAATGTAATAATAATGAAAATAAATACTTATTATTTCCATCTCATAAATTAAAACTAAGAAAAAAAAGCTTTAGCTTTTGCCCATCAAAAGCTATGAACCTGAGAAAATTTGCCTGATTTTCACAAAAGGGAAGAAAAGCCCCCTCCCAAAAAAAACTGAAATATATTAATGAAAACAAGGAATTTCACAATTTCCCATTGCAAACAATGACAACGTAATTCTAACACATCGCCCATCATTTCCTCTTCTCTACATTTAATCATTCGCCACTAGTAGGGAACTAAAACATCATAGAGAGACACTTTAGGGCTCAATTGAAAAGAAATCACTACTCCCAGTGTCTTTTGTAAGTAATATATATATATATATATATATATATATATATATATATATATATAATATATATATATATATATATATATATATATTATATATATATATATATATATATATATATATATATATATATATATATATATATATATATATATATATATATATATATCACCAACTACTGGATCAAAAAAAAAAAAAAAAAAAAAAAAAAAAAAAAAAAAAAAAAAAAAAAAGGGAAAATCAGACAATTAAGTAAAATTAGTCAAAAACTGAGTCAAAAATTAATAACCCCCCCCCCGAAAAAGTCAAATATTAGTAACCCCCCCCCCCCAAAAAAAAAAATCCTGGATCCGCCCTTGATTTGATACTATAAGAACCTTCGTCAATAAATTTAAAAGTTCTAGTGCCCTTTTTAAGTAATTAAAAAAATTGGAGGGCAGCTAGACCCCCTCCTCCACCTCCTTTTCTCAAAATCGTCCAATCAAAATTTCGAAAAAACCATTTAGCCAAAACAAAATGTAAAATTAATGTGCAAATTTCGTTTTAATTATTCATGTATGGTGAGCTTAAATCCAAACCTGTATTTATTAAAAAACGTTCAGAAATTAAATAAAAAAAATATATTTTTTTAACTGAAAGTAAGGAACGACATTAAAACCTAAGACGAACAGAAATTATTCCATATATGAAAGGGGCTGTCCCCTCCTCAACGCCTCGTTCTTTACTCTAAAGTTTGACTCTTTCTCACAACTCTATTTTTTTAAACAATAAAAAATTTTAGCGTAAAGAGCGAGGCGTTGAGGAGGAGACAGCCCCTTTCATATACGGAATAATTTCTGTCTGTTTTAAGTTTTAATGTTGCTCCTTACTTTCATTTAAAAAAAAACTTTTTTTTTATTTAATTTCTGAACGTGTTTTAATACAAACTAAAATTCCATATTTAACACTTTCCCAACCAAAGCATGATTCAGAAGCTTCGTTATTCATTATAAACCCTAGTCCATCCCTATATACGCCATCCTTTCTACCTGAATAAGTTAATTCTATGCCACCTAGTTTCATATTTCCTAACCCCATGAGATAATTTTTCCAATTACTAACAAGTACAGTCCAGAACGCCTGGATTAATCAGACAAAATATCTAAGAAATTCCTAAAAAAAATCGTCTTTTCAAATGATTAATCTCCAATAAGGTAGACTTGAAGCTGAAATTTGTCGATAAGTAATAATTTTCAGACTTTTCGGTTTTCAAGAATAATATAAAGTCAAAATCCAATCTACCAGAAATCGCCCTTGGTTAACTTCAGAAAATCTTGGCAGTTTAAGTTGATTTTAAGCTGGTAGGCCTATTGGGTACTGAGTTTGCCTTTTTTACCCTTCTCTGTATTTTAAAGTGTCTTAAAAGACAAAAATGCGTTATTTTTAGGTCATGCTAAGCTAAATGGCGTTGATGATTTTATATTGCAGTAAAGATCGTCCGTCACTTAGGTAGTGTACTGACGGATCCAGGGGGACTGACTCGACAGGTTATATCGATAATTTTTTATTAGCTTTGTGACGTCCCAAGTCGCAATATTCTTATCATAGGCAGAACGCTAGCGCTGCCTAAGTAAAGAACGATGTGGGCACAATGTGTTTTATTTTATTTATTTTTTTTCTCCATACCCGGGTACTTCGTATCGAAAGAGTTGCCGTAGAAACTTCGAAAAGTGCTCATTCGATTGGAAATCGGAGTGGCTAGTGCCCTTTTTAATAGTCGAAAGTGATTGGAGGGCAACTAGCCCCCCCCCCCACGCCCATCATTCCCCCAAACACATCCAATCAAAATTTTGAGACAGCCATTTTAATCAGCGTAGTTGATTTCCAGATAGAAAATATCTTTTTGAGGAGGGAACACCCCCACAACCCTCGAGGCAAGGGTTTTAAGTTATCCCCCAAGGGCATATAAGAACAATGTTGGCACAATGTAGGCCTACCCTTTATTATTTTTTTCTTTTAGAGCAGGGCACTTCATATGGAAGGGGTCGTCGTAGAGACTTCAAAAGGGGCTCATTCGATTGGAAATCGAGAGTTCTAGGGCCCTTTTTAATATTCGAAAGTGATTGGAGGGCAACTAGCCCCCACGCCCATCATTCCCCCAAAATCATCCAATCAAAATTTCGAGATAGTCATTTTATTCTGCGTAGTTGACTTCCCTATAGAAAATTTGTTTTTGAGGAGCACACTTCCCCACAACTCTCAGGGCAAGGGTTTTAAGTTATGCCCTGGGGCCATATAAGGTTTTTATAGAAGGCGTTGTCGTAGAAACTTCAAAACAGGCTCATTCGATTGGAAATTCGAAGGGCTACTACAATTTTTAATAGTCGAAAGTGATTGGAGGGCAACTAACCCCCTCCCCACGCCCATCATTCCCCAGAACACATCCAATCAAATTTTGAGATAGCCATTTTGTTCAGCGTAGTTAATTTCCAGATAGAAATTATGTTTTTTTTACTATTTACTATTTTTTTTTCCTTTAGAAAAGGGCACTTCATATGGAAGGGGTCGTCGTAGAAACTTCAAAAGGGGCTCATTCGATTGGAATTGAGAGTTCTAGTGCCCTTTTTAATAGTCGAAAGTGATTGGAGGGCCACTAGCCAAATCCCCCCAAGCCCCTAATTCCCAAAAAAACACATGCAATCAAAATTTTGAGATAGCCATTTTGTTCAGCGTAGTTGATATCCAGATAGAGAATATGTTTTTGAGAAGAACACTCCCCCACAACCCTCAGGGCAAGGGTTTTAAATTATGCCTTGGGGGTATATAAGGTTTTTATAGAAGATGTTGTCGTAGAAACTTCAAAACAGGCTCATTCGATTGGAAATTCGAAGGGCTAGTACCCTTTTTAATAGTCAAAAGTGATTAGAGGGCAACTAGCCCCCCGTCCAATATTCCCCCAAACCCATCCAATCAAAATTTTGAGATAGCCATTATGTTCAGCGTAGTTAATTTCCAGATGGAAAATATGTTTTGAGGAGGACACTCCCCACTACCCTGAGGACAAGGGTTTTAAGTTATGCCTTGGGGGCATATATGGTTTTTTATAGAAGGCGTTGTCGTAGAAACTTCTAAAAAAGCTCATTCCATTGGAAATTCAAAGGGCTAGTGCCCTTTTTAATAGCCGAAAGTGATTGGAGGACAACTAGCTTCCCCCCACAACCATCATTCCTCCAAACACATCCAATCAAAATTTTGAGATAGCCATTTTGTTCAGTGTAGTCAATTTCCAGATAGAAAATATATTTTTGAGGAGGACACTCACCCCCAACCATCAGGGCAAGGATTATAAGTTATGCCCTGGAGCCATACAAGGTTTTTACTGAAATCTTTGTCGTAGAAACTTGAAAAAGGGCTCATTTGATTTGAAATTCAAAGGGATGGTACCTTTTTTAATTGTCAAAAGTGATTTGAGGGCAACTAACCCCCCTCTCACGCCCACCTTTTCCCCAAACACATCCAATGAAAATTTTGAGATAGCCATTTTGTTCAGCGTAGTTAATTTCCAGATAGAAATTATGTTTTTGAGGAGGACACTCCCCCACAACCCTCAGGGCAAGGATTATAAGTTATGCCCTGGAGCCATATAAGGTTTTTGTTGAAATCTTTGTCGTAGAAACTTGAAAAAGGGCTCATTCGGTTTGAAATTCAAAGGGATAGTACCCTTTTTAATAGTTGAAAGTGATTTGAGGGCAATTAACCCCCCTCTCACGCCCACCTTTTCCCCAAACACATTCAATCCAAATTTTTTGATAGCCATTTTACTCAACAGTAGAAAGCTATCTATAACTACCGTCTATAACTATCTATAACTACGACACCACTGCTGCCATCTACAGTTTAGTCTAACGCCGACGGGCTATAATTTATTCAAGGATTATCGATCGAGTCTAATGGGGTCAAGGTCGATTTATTTGTTGTTGTTCGTCTAGGTGTATTGACACTGGGGGTGAAGCTTGCACATGCGCATTGACGGGGGGAAGAGATGTATTGATCTAGGACTCGAGGGGGAAATGGATTTCCGAGAACTTGATTGCGTAACCGAGGGGAAAGTGGATTTCCGAGAAATTGATTGCGTAACCGAGGGGGAAGTGAATTTCCGAGAAATTGATTGCGTAATTGACTAGGACAAATGGATTTCTGAGAACTTGATTACATAATCGATGGGGGAATTTTATTGATCCGATAACGGGAAACAGGATCACGTGTCTCCTTCTAAGCCCATCAGAGGGCCGGAAATATTAGCGGGAGAGGATTGCAGAGAATATAAGGAAAGGATTTTTGCTATAGTTTTTATTAGTCTGTGAATAGAATTCAAAGGGGTGAGAACAGTTTGACTTTACTCATTTGGATATATTTGTGCTGATGATGAGTGGAATGTTTACCCTATTAGAAGTTGATAATGGAGTTGGTAGCAATAATACAAGAGCACCAAACGTGGCTGTGGAAATCACGAGAGGATCACGGCTTTGTCTGGAATGGGATGAAGTATGTGCAAGATATGTGATATCCTTGAGCAAATTTAAAATGGAGGATCAATTATGTTTCGCTGCAAAAGTTGATATAGCGCATGTGAATAGACTTCAATGTGCTTTAAGTGCATTAGTGAAACATATCGAAGACAATAAACTGTATCGCTAATTGTACATGCTTAGTATTATTGTTGTAATTATCCAATAAAATTGTTTCGAAATCGAAAAATGTTCCCTTTCTTTTTGTTAAAATGTTAGGCTAACGAATCATGGTCAGTCTAGAGTCAGCAGTTAGAGTGATAGGATTGAAAAATGAATAAATTCGAGAAAGGGAGAATTAGATCAAATCTGGTGTTTATGGAAAAACATTTGTTTTGGATGATGATTTTCTCGAGTTATCTCTTCAAAGCAGGATATTCTCTCGGGAAACACTTTACAATGTATTGGGGACTGATGCTCCCCCATTGGACTATTGTATGAAGCTTTGTCAATGCGACTCAAATGCTTATACTCAGTTTATTGATATATTAATTGGAACAAAGCAGAATAATATCGTGGATATACTTTTGAAAACTTTGCCATAAATTCAATTTAGATGGCTCCCCATTCGAAAGATGTGACGTCACAGAGTTACTCCTCTCCCATTCCTCCACCATGAATTTATCGAGCGAGGACGATCAGTTTTGTTTTAGCTGTGAGAGAGTTGACATCGGAAACCAAAAAATGTTCTATACATGTCCACTATGCATGTAAACTCTTGGCAGTTGGACTCAATGTGAGAATTGTACAATTATTGATGACTATAATGAAAAGTGTAAATTATGTAATCCTTGTAAATTACATAGAGGCTATGCAGTACAAATTAAATGATGTAATTCATGTCTTGAAGAGATTTGTGACTCTCACCCTAGAGGACATCTGTGCTCCAATTGTCACTATGACAAATGTGATCAGTGGGAGAATACTTACCCCGCTATGATTGGAAAGAATCCCAAACGTGATTTTAGTTATTTCTACGAGATTTGTATCGTCGTGGATTTAAATTATTCTGGGAGGAAGAATCTGGTCTATAATTCAACTGTTGGGGTAACAAGACAATTTGGTGTCTACGTCATCGTTGTGATGACACTGCCTGTTATGACTGTAAACCTATTGATTTTTATTTGGCCGTTACCGAATGTGATTCACCATTTGAAAACACTGTATGTGATATTGCTTCAAATAGACAGATTGAAACTCGTAAATTTCATAATGTGAATGCAAATAGTATCATTGACTATACAAAGAGATATGACAAGAGTGAAGTTACATTATACTGTAGAAAATGTTACCCTGACTTTGCAGTCAATCAAGATCAATATACAGTGAATCCAAATGATTTACCGGCATTAGTGGTTCACGACAGTTGCCTATACACCGAAGAAGAAGAAGAAATCTAAAGTGAAGATTTAAAGACATTGTTGTATATATACATTTTATTAATAAACAAATTCACAAACATTTTTAAGCACTTTACTCTTAGGGCACTGAAATTTATATTATACAGGTCTGAGAGGATATTTTCCACTAGAAAGTCGTTCAGACGTGGATTGTCTACACAAATGTTGAGAAACTGCTTGTAAGTATAGCCGCGACATCGGAACACAAAATATAGTAGTGCATGGAAGCCACAGCTTTTAGTCGTCAGATCCTGCACTCTCTTCCAATTTTGAATAATAGTTTTCCCACTGCTCTCAATATAGTTGCTGATGTGGGGTGTGTAGAACGTATAGGGTAGACCAAGAGGATAAAAAAATTCAATCGTCTTCATTGTTTGAAAGATGCACAGCCAATGACCCGTCAGCACAGTCGACGGACTGCTATTAACAATAATTAAGGTATTGTTACCACTTTGAATTTTCCAAGAAAGTCCGAGGGTAGACAATAGGATTTGTACCGGGACATGTAGGGATCCATATTAAATACATTGATTATTTGACTGGTGTTCATGGTGCCAAGTCTAGTAGAACACTGCCTTCGGGAGTGATTTCCCAATAGATTTCATATTGATTTAGTGAGATTAGTGCAATACTCTCAGCCAATGGGTCAGCAAATGTACACTCTAAACGCACACTCCCCGTACGTACTATACTCATATCCTGCGTGCGAAACAAATCCAATACAATGATACCATGTGTTTTAGCAAACATTTTTTCGATTATACCATTTTCAAATCGTTGCGAATCATGATCTAGGGTTTGCATGGTCAACTCATACAATGTTCTATAGGATTTATCAAAAGATAGATTGTAGAGTGGGATGCCGTTTACTTTGCACACAAGAGATGAAAGCCCAAACATTTCAAATTTATGTGGGCATCCAGTCCACGATCCTATTGCACTAGCGCTTCTTACAAATGCCAAAGCGAGTTTTGACGGAATTTCGCCATTGATAAAGGATGAGTCGGTGAAGGTGCGTGACCCCATGGCAATATGACGTTGATTGGTGATTGTATGAGGAACAAGTAGTTTATATTATTTCCACTTGCTCTCAGTTTTTCCACTGCCAAAGCAACAGAACTCACAAACTTTTTGTTTGCGTACATGAAGTATTACCGAGGTGAGGGAGAGAGTCACATCAGGATTGGCAGCAAGTTCTTTTCTCAATATGAAATTGGACGGTGCAAGTGTCAATTTTATATCCACTCTAACATTGGGTGGTAACCATTGGGGTATATTAAATATTTCATGATATATTTTTCCAACTAGATGTAATTCACTAGTTGTAGCATTTTTAAGTGCATCTGTACTATCAGTATTAGTAATATATTCATATTCATTGGAGGTGCCTCTCATTCCTTGTATGACTTGGGTGTCATCAGCATGAATTGCATATAGCTTGTATAATTTGAGAGATTGTTGCTTGTGCTCACCAGCGTGCCATTGATGTAGACACTGATTTGACGAAATAAATTATGTAATATACAATTTTAATAGGTTATTCCATCGGCAAGAATTGGCAATGTATTATCGGATTTCTGGACTTTCATTTGTAAATCTATAAATGTCGAAGACATGTCCATAAAGGAGTCTTCATTGGAATAAATTTGAAAGTGGATATTATCGGAGAATGGGTTGCTGAGGATAAAATTGTTCATGTTCATAGTATCCATGCTTGACACTCATAGCAACATTTTCAGCATTGAATAGATTCAATGAGGTGGTGATTGAAGGTTGAGAATCCTTATGTGGTAGGTAGGACATCTTAGGAAAAGAAATCTAGTTTCGATCTAACAATTCTCTTCCTGGGGCTTCTTCTTCTACTACTGTTTACAGTACGTGTCGGCGTT
>JAPEVW010000812.1:0-47000 GCA_027921565.1 Artemia sinica | reverse complement strand
CAATGTAAACCGAAACTCTAAAAAACGGAATTTGGTGACCAATATATACATCAAAGAATCAGTGTTTTTAATTCTGAAATTCAATATCGAAGTTTCATCATCAAGTTTAATATTCTCATCAAAGTTACGCGCCTGAGAAAAGTATTTGGCTGGTTTTCGAAAAAAACGCGTGGAAAGACCCCCAAAAGTATTGAACCTGAATGAAATTCACACCATCATATTATCGTATCAGAAAACCCTACTGTATAGGTTTCCAAGCTCCTATCTACAAACATGTGGACTTTTGCATTTTTGCCAGAAGAAAGATCACGGTTTGCGTTTATTTGTTTTTTTTTTCCCGTGGTAATCGTATTGACCCTAGTGGTCCCCTAGAATATCATAAGAGGGCCCATTGGAATGGAAATTTAAAAGTTCTAGTCCCCTTTTTTAAGTGACCAAAACAATGGGAGGGGGCCTAGCTAGTGCCCCCTCCCACGCTCATTTTTTTTCTCAAATTCACCCAATTAGAAAAATTTGAGGATGGCATTTTTGTCCAGCATAGGCGAAAATCTACATAAATATGTTCTTTTAAGACGTGACTTTAATCCCCCACAGTTTCCCAGTGGAAGGGCTGCAATTTTTGAGAACTTTGCCCATTGCTTACATATGGTATTGGTTATTGGGAATATACAGACATTTTCCAGGAAGAATTTTTTTCTGGTGTGGGGGGGGGGCTTTTAGGCGGGCTATCTATTCTAATTAACGGCCTTTTGTGATTCCGGGGTTTGTGAATTAAAAAATTTTTAACTTTTACGTAAAGAGCGTGGTATTGACTAAAGAGCGGAGAACTACCCATTATCATATACGCCCAATAATTTTCATATTACGTAATAAAAAAAAAACAATAAAAAAAAACCAGCGATACGGCTCAAATAGTATCCTCGACAACTTTTTAAAAAACGGAACTTTGATGTCAATAAATGTATCAAAAGAATGGGCTTATAATGCTGATTCTAAATAGATGAATTTTATTAGTTTAGTATTACTCATCCCCAGGCTAAAGCCTGAGAAAATTTACTGTCCCACTAAGAATAATATGAATTTATTACAGTCTTAGTCATTACAGCCCGGGTTGGCGTGCGAACCGGACAAAACAGCACTGGCGGGGCTTTATATGGCACCCAAACAACCTGTCTAACCTGACTTTTTTCAAAAGAGGGGGAAACATCCCCTAAAAGTGAAAAAATTTAATGAAAATCACACCACCGGGTCAGACAATTTCATGCGTATCAGAAAACCCTACAACAGAGGGTTTCAAGCTCATATCTGCAAAAAATCTGCAACTGTGTATTTTTTGCCAGATAGAAAAATATACGAATATAAGAAGTTCGTTACGTAAATTAATTTGTCAAATTACGTTCAGAAACCAAATTTAGAGAGCCATTTAGAGCAAAAGAAAAGTAAATTTTTTATGCAAATTTTTGCTTACTTATTCAATGCCGGCGAGCCAAAATAAAGCTGCATTAACTAAAAAAAAAAACGATCAGAAATTAAATAAAAAAAACAAGTTTTTTAAACTGAAAGTAAGGAGCGACATTAAAACCTAAATAAAAACGAACAGATTTATTCCGTATAATTGCAATAAGGGGCTGTCCCCCTCCTCAACGCCTCGCTCTTTTACGCTAAAGTTTTTATTGTTTAAAAAAAAAGAGTTGTGAGAAAGTCAACTTTAGCGTGAATAGAGTGAGGCGTTGAGGAGGGCACAGCCCCTTTCATATACGGAATAATTTCTGTTCGTTTTAAGTTTTAATGTCGCTCCTTACTTTCTTCAGTTTTAAAAAACTTGTTTTTTTTTATTTAATTTAGAGTAAAGAGCGCGGATTGAGAATGCGACTGACTGTAACTGGCAAAACTTCTGATCATTTTAAAAAAGTTTAAACCCCTTGCTCTTTACTTTCAGTTGAAAAAACTGTTGTTGTCTTTTCATTTGTTGAAAAGACATTGTGTTTCATTTGTTGACGAACACGAAATTATTCCGTATATGAAAAGGGGCTGTCCCTCCGTCAACGCTCGCTCTGTTACGCTAAAGTTTTTTATTGTTTAAAAACAAAAAAGAGTTTGTGAGAACGATCAACCTTAGCGTAAAGAGCGTAAAGACGGCGTTGAGGAGAGGCACAGCCCCTTTCATATACGGAATAATTTCTTTTCGTTTATAAAAGATTTAATGTCGCTCCTTATTTTACCAGTTTAAAAAAAACTTTTTTTTTATTTAAAGGCTGCGAAAGCGGAGGGTTTGGGGGCGGCAGCCCCCCACTACTGTGCCATACCTAATCCACTGGTACGCTTTACTTAAAGGTTCAAAGACACCTTGTAACTCAGCCTCTTTAACTCTTTAGCAAACGTAGTTTTTTTTTCAAATAATTAAATTTATATAAAAGGGTAAAAACTGAGTTTTTTTAAGTGGAAGTAATAACTTCTTTAAGAACCAAAAATATTTTGTCATTAGAGTTTTCTCTTACAATAAAGTAAAAAACCTAAATATAATATACTAGGTACAATAGTCTGAATAGATATAACGAAGTGGATTTTGAACTCTGACGAATAAACAACGGTTATCAAAACATAAAATGAAACCGGAATTGTCCTGCACAATGAAAAGGGTCATAGTTACAAACCTCTAAGTGTTTTTTATGCTAGTTTTTTTTTTTTTCCATTAAGACTTTTTCGTTATTCGTATCGGTTTTTAAACAATAAAATTCGTGGTTGTTTGGAGGAGAATCAATTATCTAGAACTTATTTGTAATCGTTAATTATTCTCAAATTCTCAACGTTTACAAACTATAATCTTCTCACACCCTTTTTGGCATTTAATATCTTTAGATGGTTTTTTCAATTGTTGAAGTTCTTCGTGCACAAACATCTACTAGCTTCTGGTTAAAGAAGTTTTGCTCTGTTATTCTGAGGAGTTAATAAAATGGAAAAAAAATCATTTATAAAAAAAAAACGAGTCATTTATAAATTTTAATTGTGAAGCTAAAACCCACTTACTTATCCTTTGCCACAGCTGGCTTTTTTAAAGCTATCTTTAGCAATTTGGTATTTTATACATAAAAACAGTAGTTCGAATCATTATACTGTTTTAGCTGATTTATAGCTAAATTGTTGCTGTTATCCCAACTAGTTTTCTAAAGTTAATTTCATCCAAAGAGCATGTCCTTGAGCTTGTTCATTTTCTTCATAAATAATTTATTTAGTTTAATACACAAATATAGCAAACTAAAATTGGCAGCTTAGGAAATATACTTTTGTAATTTTCAGGAAAATATCGATTGGAGTAGGTATATTACTCCGATAAAAGTTGTGTCTGCTTTGCCTAATAAGTCACAACTATGTACTTTTTTAATATTTATAAGGAATAATATTAAGAGAAATTAAGTACCGTGGCACTAAAAAAATATTCTGTTTTATTTTTTTTGAACAACACCTATTTTCGAACATGTTAATTTAAATTTGTCTGGCATCCAACGTCATTACCTTATAAAAAGGCTATTTCTAGTGATGCAACTACAAATTTTTTGTCATAGATGTAAATTTTTATTAAAATACTGGGGATATACAAAATATATTTTTCTTTTTAATTCCCACAATGTGGAACATAAACAATTTAATTAAAAACGCAAAAAATATGGACTAAATTGCTCTGTTTCAAAACCTATGATTTCCTAATCTGAATGTGTTCCATAAAAGTATTTATATTTGAAAAATAACTCCTTATTAGAATCTGACATTCGTTCTTACAAAGCATGAAAGCCTAAAACCTATTCCATTGGAACGAAATATTACCTTTATTATCTAAGTGTGCTGAGCATAATATATTTATTTTGAACCTATATATTAACCTAATTTGATTGTCCGTTTTTGAAATTCATCTTTAACCCTAATAAGTCAAAACTAAATAGAGATTTACACAAAATAAAAAGGCCAAAAAAACGCACAGCTTCTTTAAAGTCCTTTTGCTAAGCAAAGGACATTATTAAAAAAATGTGGCAACGTTATAAAATTTCACTACATCCATTCAGAACCTTCATTCCATTATTATGCATTATTTCGTTCTTGCATTCATTCTTTCCATATTCTTCTAGATCTTTTCTGAATCCCTATGTCCTGAAAATATTGTTATTAATTAATTAATCATTCAATAGTATAGAACTAAATATAGCATAAGGTCAAATTCTGAATGCAATATACCGAGTGATTTTTGATGAAATAGACAGACGGTCCCATCAAAAACATAAATGAACAGGGATTTGTCTTGTAAATGAAAGGGTCATGGTTACAAACCTCTAACCTAATTATGGTAGTTTGTTTTTTTCCATAGGACTTTTTGTTATTCGTAGTTTTAAACAATAGAATTTGTGGTTCGTGTTTTGAAGGAGAATCAATTACCAAACATTTGGTAATCCTAATTATTGCTCAAATTTTCTATTGCTCTTTAGCCCCAGCACGAATCTATAACTATCTCCAAAAAATTAACTACTGATGTTTTATCATATACTTTTACTTAGCGCAAAGACGGAGCTTTAATGGAGACCAAAACCCTCCTCCTCCCAACATATACCTTTATTAGCAGATGTTTCTGAGTAACCCATAGATCTAAAGGGTTCTGTTTTTTTTTTTTTTTTTCTAGTTTTTTTTCTAAGATTATTTGCATAAGGGCGGGCGTATAGACAGGACATTCTCATAATCCAGATTATGATTTTATTTCTTTTTAAACTTAAAATAAAACTAATTTGAAATTTCAGAAAGTAAAATCTAGGGAAGCAGCAAGAACTGTCGCATTCGAATGATATAATGTCATAAAAAAATTAAATATCTCTACTAATGAGCAAAATAAAAACATTTTTTCTTATCGCTATTTATTTCGATCATTCTATCGAAGGTTCCTAAATCAAAATGTTTTTAATACTGCGTCATATGTTTCCATAATATTATACGGATTTCATTGAGGGGATACGCAAAGTACACTGAGGGTCTTCGTGCATTGACCAGGGAAAGTTAGAGTCTCACTAACCGTTTTTTTGTAGCCGCTTTCTCTCTGTTGTAATTGTGTTTAATCTCATTGCCGCTGTTTCACACATTTTCATGGCAAAAAATGTATTCCTTATGTTTTAACATAATAAAAGTGTGTGATGACTATGTCTGAACCAAAGGGCTTATATCTGATCTAATCTTAAAGTACGAAGGACATCAAACTTAAAGCTTTTTTTGCCTCTCCTCGGGTTCCATCTAGGTCTAATCAGTGGTTTCCTTGGGCGTTCTTGTGTCTTAGGCCACTTCTTGGATGTATTTATTGTTTCTACGGTTCGCTTTGGTTGTTATAACATTCTCAAGGTTAGAATCCCTGCGTACAAAGCTTCACCAAACAAAGTATTTTTAAGTTAAATTAATCTTTCAATGAAAGCAATTATAGGACAATTTTCAGGTGGAATCGTCCAAAAATATTTTAAGGGGGATTTTCAGAAAGTATATAATTGTCCTGGAGAGTTTTACGGGGGGGGGGGGGGGTGGTAGTTTACATGAGACCAATTTTCAAGAACAAGTTTCCCGTGAATGAAGTGAATTTTTATGAAGAGAAACCAGATTTAACGGCTATTGAAAAATGATCCGAAACTTAATAAAAAAAGTAAGGAGCATCCCTAAACTGAAACACGGGAAATTATTTCATTATAAGTGAGTTTTGACTATTTGTCCCAACTTTTTAAGAGTGACTCCTGAAACCCCAAGGTAAGCGTAATTAAGATCAAGATGCTGCACTAGATCCTTAAGGTCCATCCCGGGTGCTGATCTCCGTCTCAAGGCCTTTCAGCCAGAAATTGCAAGGGGGATTAAAGCCGCCCACCTAGGCTTTCGCACACCTTTCCTGTTTCCTTTCCCAGATTTCTCCAGGTACCCATTTGGAGCTTAGGTCAACTCTGACTGAGCTTACTGAATCTTCGCCACACAAACCCCGTCCCCAAACCAATAATTGGGATAGACTAGGATTCGAACGCCTCCACCCTTTCGGACAATAGGGATCCTGAATATAGCGCAACCTAAATCACACTCGGCTTAGAAACCCAAAGCGTATGTAATTAGATAAAAATCTCTTTGAAAAGGACCAAAAACAACTTATCATAAATAGCGAGTATCCGAGAGCAGGTAACGAGCAAGTTTCACCCCCCTATTTCATGGAATAATTCCTGTTCTATTTTAGTTTTCTACCTGGTCCTTAATTTTCAATTGAAAAAACTTTTTTTTTTAATTTAATTTACACAAACAAAGAATGGACATTCTAGAATAAAAATAAGCACAAACTAGAAATTGAATCTTTGAATATGGCCATGTATTGTACATTGTTTGCAACCAACTTTAGACTAGGGCATTATGTGAACAATTTAGAGAGCATTAACTTGAATAAGTCTTATCCTTACAGCTAGTATTGAATCTGACTTAGTTTCTTGACCTATCAGTATATTTGGCAAGACAAACTCGTATTTATAAGAGTCCCAAAGTTAATATTAACTTTGTGTTTTGGGGGACGTGCGACTTCAAAATTATCATTTGCTGCAAATGTTACCATAATTGAATATACCATTACAATACATTTAGGCTGTATTTTTTGACGTCATAAGCCACTTACTGTTGACCACTACAAACACATGTACTAATATTGCTTTTTGACTCTTGTAATCGATAACAGTTGTGACAAATGATGGCTCTTATTGAATTGCTATATAATCAATGAAAATTCGTGAATCTAACAAAAAGGGCATTTTGCTATGGCCGTAATATTCATCCCCATTATTTAAAATCTAATCAATTGGGTTGATGTCTTCGCGTTATTTACTATGTTTTATGGCACAGATAAAAGAATATTAAATTACTTTCTAGCATTACAACTACCTCTTGGTACTTATAATTCTTCATTTACAAAGAAATTTGGAGCTTAAAGAACCTATAAACCATGGAACTTAACAGTAAAGAAATTGAGCGAAGAAACATCATATTTATAAGTTGATATGTGATTTATTATAGGCAAATTTTATAGAATATAAAAACAGAACGCATTTTTTACAAATGTTTAATAAAATAACTCTTAATGGTGGCAACATTAATTGAATCTGCTTATTTTCCAAAAGTTCTTAGTGGACACACGCTTGAAACTCATCGCGGGAGTCTATTTTTTCATTGCTGTAAGTTAATTATTAAGAAAAGAACTGATAAATAATGCTAAAGGAAGCTCCTTAGAATCTATTAACTTATTAAAATATAATCCTGACATGGTAAAAAAAACGAAACAAGATAGGACTAAGCCTTAAAACAAACAAAAAATAAGATGTACATGGTTTTTTCCTTTAGAATTGATAGTAGAAGTTAAGATGACATCAACTCATTGAAGCTGTGAAGGATTTCTATATTTGGACTTAGGCAAAAAAGTTTTTGTCCCCTGGTATTGGAGGATTAACATAAGGTGTTCACCCTTTTAAAGGCAAGTGGCGCAAAGGGGTTGCTATGTCCGATCTTACTTCTGGAGGGGAGATTCCCTCGGCGGCCAAAATAGTGGGGATTTCCGTGGGTTATCCAAACGGTGCCGTTCATACTATCGTGATCGGATGGGCCAAGGGCCACTTTTAAAAAGCCAAAGGTTTACCGATAAGATTTCCTACTATCTCTTTAGGACTCAACCTGAGGCTGAAAAGTTAAAAGGTACATAGTGATAAAAAAAGGTCTTACTGTATTCACTCACGTGTATAAGAACTGATTTAAAAAAAGAACTCTTTATCCCCAGCCCGCTCCGCTAGAACGGTTGACTGCGACATGGGGTACGGGGTGGGAAATTAATTCTTCCCGCCAATCCTAGGTCTTTGCAAGAATGGCAACGATTTGCAACTTATCTCACAGTCAGTTCACTTAATTTGAGGGTAGTAATGAACCAGGAAAACCAAAAATATTCTCAGAAGAAAGCTATCACCAAACTCCTAGGTGATTACATCTTGCAAACAGCTATAACTCAGACTAGCATTCCATCAAAAGGACATAGATTCCACATCCAAAGCTAGTTAAGCCTGTTTGAACTCACCTGCTAATCACAATCGACGCCATTGGCCCTAATCAAAGGCAAAAATCTAAGAAAAAACGGCAAACTTTCCATCCCAGTCCCAAAATTACCACCATGATAATTCCGTCCGCTGAAGAAGAATTTCATATTCCAAATCAAGAAATGATGAAACTTTCGACCACAATGGATATTTATAATTTATACTATGCAAGATTTTTACGTTTCTCAAAAAATTATCACTGTGCAATATATGTTGTTTTAACTATTACGATGACCAAATATTTGCGCAACGACCCCTTTAGCTGCCCCTGGATAGCCCCTTAAGCCGTGTTTAACTGTCATATCTCGACACTAGATTTTGTCAAAAATGTAAACCAAAGCTAATGAGAGACAAACTTAATATAATCCTGCTTTAACTCAAAAGCTATATGAGATAATGGACTAATTTAAAGAATTTACCAATAATACTAAAAATTACACCAGAATGGTTCCTAAGCCCTCGACGTAATTGGATAACGGAGACGTGGCTTTCAGAAATTGATGATACTAATGAATTTTCCCCTCCCTGCTTTCAGCTAAGTCATATTGAAAAGAAAATTAACCAAGTCCTCTTTGGCATTTCTCTTTACATTCGACCAGGCTATACACTGTGAATCCTTATTCTCGCAACTATACATAAATAGATGCTTTTATTCAATAATTTTTTTATATAAGTGTTGACGCCAATTCTTTTTATTTTTTCAGTGTTTTATAAACCACCCTCTTTCCGACAACCTTTCTTTGTAATCTTTTTGATGACTTTTCTAGTTTTTATTAATTTTACCACAAAGAAGCAATAGTTTTTTGGGACTTCAATTGTAATTTTACTAAATGGAGGCAGTAATAAAATGATTGTTGATACCTTCTTTGAACATTTACCTCAAGTGGTTCTTCTTCCGCAATCCTTTTTTCCTAATAGAGGTTGATCCTATGATGTATAACCACTACTGTAATTGATAACATTTTTTTAGCCACTTCCTGGGAAACTACCTGTCCTCCAAACTAATCTTCTATGACCTGTCAGACCACTTTTCTAATCTTCTCTCCCGACCCTTCCAACAACTATTAAACACCCTCGAACTAATATCCCTACGTCTAATATGAATATAATATTGTGAATATGTAACCGTTCACGGATCGTCTGAAATAATTTGGCTGGTCAAAGGTTTTGGATTGGCAGATGTTTAATTCAGCCACAAATGGTTTTACAACAGGGACTGATTGATACCTATAGTTTCAACCTTTCAGTCTGTAATCAAACCGAAAAACTACCTATATACGGGTACCCCTGGCATGTCCATAGCCTGAATAATCTCTTTCATATTGTAAAATAACCTATATAATTAGGCTTGCAAAACCAGTAGCGTTATTGACCTAACTAATTATAAAACTTACAAAAACTTATACAAAACTCTTCCGTAAGCGAAAAAAAAAAGAATATTATTCAAAAATCACTCACTGCAAAGGGAACTTGCGAGTAAAATTACACCATCATATTCAGCATATGTGATAACCCTACTTTATAAGTTTCAATCCCTCTACACCATAGTCGGAATTTTACATTTTGTACCACAAGAAGATCTCGGGAATGCATGTTACTTGTTTCTTTTAATTTCTAATTTCTTCCCAGGTGTGACCAAATGGAAACCGTGCTCGTTAAGCTCAGAAGACGGTCATATACCTCGGAATCCAAACAAAAATTGGGCGCAATATAATCAACTTCGTGACAAAGCCTGTGTTTTAAAAGTATAAAAGGTGGACTTGCCCGTTCGAAAGTAGAATACTTTTTGAAACTTATTTGAAAGCCATTTCTTGGCCAAACATCACCATTTGACACTCCTGACGAGGCCAAATTTTGTTTTTCGCATTTTGCTTCACTTTTTACATCTTTCATAGCAAGCAGCTAGTTCTTCTTCCCCTTTCTCGAACAGCAGCAAGTTCATGAATGATAAGGTCACGTTTCCTTATATTTTTGATACGATAAAAATATGCTATTGGGGCATTACGGCGCTACCTAATAATCGAGCTACCACTAGTGCTGTACCGGGTTTTTTGGGGTTATATGAAAAATGGTCCTAAAATTTACCGACAACTACATAATCTACTAACATTGTCATTTGTGGTTTTTTGCAAACCTGTCAGTGAGAACTGCGTCCTAGAAAATATTTATGCGCTTGGGTTCGGTTGCAAATGAACCTGACCAAGAAGGTTATCTATTGCTTCCTGTTCTTGGGTATTATTATTTTGTTTGAAAAAGTATGTGATGCGTTGCAAAACAATTTTTGCACAGAGCAGGAAAGACCCTTTCTTGGCCCACTAGTGCTACTGGGTTTTGTTGGGGTGATATGATAAAATGGTCTAAAATTTCAGGCACTAAATCATCCAGGCATATTCATTTGTGGTTTTTTTTGCAAAGCTGTCGTGGAAGAACTGCGTCCTAGAGAAATATTATGCGCTTGGGTCGGTTGCAACCTGACCAAGAGGTATCTTATTGCTCTGTTCTTGGTATTAGTAATTGTGTGTTGAAAAATTATTGATGCGTGCCAAACAATTTTTGGGGGACAACAGAGCGGAAAGACCCTTTCTTGGCACCACTATTGCTACCTGGGTTTTGTGGGTGATATAGAAAATGGGCTAAACTTTACCGACAACTAAATAATCCCCTCCTTTCATGTGTTTTTTTTTGCAAACTGGTCAGTGATAACTGCGGTCCTAGAAATATTTTGGCCTTGGGTCGGTTGCAACCTGACCAAGAGTATCTTTATTGCTCTGTTCTTGGTATTTATTATTTTGTTGAAAAGTAGGTGATTGCGTGCAACAATTTTTGCACAGAGCCGGACGAGACCCTTTCTTGGCCCACTAGTTGCTACCTGGGTTTTGTTGGGTGATATGAGAAAAATTGGGCTAAAATTTACCGACACACTAAATAATCCAGCATTTCATTTGTGGGTTTTTTTTGCAAAACTGTTCCCATGGAGACTGCCTTCCTAGAGAATATTTATGGCGCTTGGGTCGTTGCCACCTGAACCAAGAGGTATCTTATTGCTCTGTTCTTGGGTATTATTATTGTGTTTGAAAAAGTATGTGATGGCTGGCAAACAATTTTTGCACAGAGCAGGAAAGACCCTTTCTTGGCCCACTAGTGCTACCTGGGTTTTGTTGGGGTGAATATGAGAAAATGGGCACAATTTCCCGACAAACTAAATAATCCACATCATTTCCTTTGTGGTTTTTTGCAAGCTGTCAGTGGAGGAACTGCATCCTATCAATATTTATGGCGCTTGGGTCCGGTTGCAACCTGACCAAGAGGTATCGTATTGCTCTGTTCTTGGGTATTAGTATTGGTGTTTGAAAAAGTATTGATGCGGCAAACAATTTTGCACAGAGCGGAAAAGACCCTTCCTTGGCCCACTAGTGCTACTGGGTTTTGTTGGGGTGATAGAGAAAATGGGCTAAAATTTACGACAACGAAATAATCCAGCTTTCATTTGTGTTTTTTTGCAAACTGTCAGTGAGCACTGCGTCCTAGAAATATTTATGGCGCTTGGGTCGGTTGCAACCTGACCAAGATGTATCTTATTGCTCCTTTTGTCTTGGTATTATATTTTGGTTTTGAAAAAGTATGTGATGCGTGCAAACAATTTTTGCACAGAGCAGAAAGAACCCTTTCCGGCCCACTGTGCTACCTGGATTTTGTTGGGGTGATAATGAGAAAATGGGCTAAAATTTAACCGACACACTAAAATACTCAAGTCATTTCATTTGTGGTTTTTTGCAACTGTCCAGTGGAGAACTGCGTCCTAGAGAATATTTATGGCTCTTGGGTCGGTTTGCAACCTGCCCAAGAGTATCTTATAGCTCTGTTCTTGGTATTATTATTGGGTTTGAAAAAGTATGTGATAGCGTGCAACTTTTTTTGCACAAGCAGGAAAGACCACTTCCGTGCCACTAGTGCTACCTGTGTTTTGTTGAGGGTGAATGAGAATGGCTAAAATTTTTACCGACAACTAATACTCGAGCATTTCTTTTTTACCACAAACTAATAATCTTCAATAGAGTATAGAACTTTTTGCTACTGTATATTACCTTTACAAGTACTTTGGACAAACTCGGCAGACGATTTCAATAATAAAGAGATTTCCCGTGTGGCTTTAGCAGAGTGGGTGTCAGATATAAATGAAAGTACAAAGTTTGTTTAACTAGTGAAACCCATTTGGCACTAGTATAGAAAAAAGAAGTTTTTGTGTCGAGAATGATTATATTTTAAAAAATTAAACCTCTTTGCTTATTATTTTTCTTGGTATAAAATTCATATTCTACATCACCCCTGTTGTCACTTCCTCCCCGCCACGTTGAGAGCGACATCATAGTAACTTTTGATTTTGTTTTTAATTTTGTGAAGTATATACTATTAATTTAAAAAAATCGATTACATAGTTATACATTTAAATTAAAATCAAAAGTACAAGGGAAGGCCCACCACCCACAACTACCAATGAAGCTGTAACGTAAAACTTGTAATACACACTGTAAGCATAAAAGAAAAATAATGACCCTTTGAATTTCAGCTTAAATGCATTCCTTTTGAATTAGAATATAAAACGAAATTTGGTTTTGTCCGGTTTCTTTTTTTGTGTCGTTACTTTTGTTAATTTTTCAGCTCATGACAGCTTTGGGTAAAAAAGAGACAAATAAGAATTAGAGAAATTATAATGCTTGGAAACATTGAATCCAACACGTGCTGACCACATTGAGAAAAAAGTGGAAGATAACAAAAATTAGGCAATATTCTAAAGCATGCTTCAAAATCTACTAAAATCAAATGTTCTATTCGTGGATCAGAAATACTAATTAGTAATGATCATTAATTCAACTTAACATAAGTTTCTATTCTTTGATTCTGTTTCATAGTGTTTTTACTTCTTATTTCAGTTTTCCCTTTCAGTTTTTGAAAAAATATAGATAATAATTGTACAAAATCATCTTTTGATTTCTGGAATAAAATACTAGAAATGCGAATAAAATTATATTTCTAGAGTAAAAAATTTAGTTTTTTCCTTAATGCAGTTTGTATGTTCCCCTGCATGTTTTGCAATATTCATCTCACTCCTCACTTTCCAAGAATTATTTGAATGTTTCATACTACAGCGAATAATTTCATAATACAGTATAAGTCTACAACGAAATAAAGACAAACTGAAAAAATAAATATCCAATAAATACAAACTGTTGATTAGAAAAGCACCTAGAACCTACAAACTAAAAAGCTCTTTAATAACCATGCAAAAAGAAAAAATTCGAAGAAGAATGGAGGAGAGTGAGGAGGAGAGGAGAAAATAGATATTACTTCAACGCTGGTAAGTTGAATCATTATATGAAAACACAATTTAGTACTTTAGCATTGAATTTCAATCTTGTTTAATATGAACCCAAGCACCTATAATATAAAAACACAATAAGCAAAGCAAAGCACAATGAGGTAGCATTAACACTTGCAAAGGGAAAGCACATTCGGGCAAGATGTAATAGTACATATTGCTTCTTCGCGATTACGCTGTCTATAGAGAGGTGGCGAATTTGGTCTAAATCACTCATAATTCATCTTTTGATGGGTTTTACAATTCTCTCGTGGCTTGTTTGATGAACTCTGATGAATAGGAGTTTCAGACCGTGTTCAAGGCTAGTCTGGAGTGCTGTTTTGTGCAAATCTGTTTATTACTGCCGTTATAAATGGTGCTAACGTTTCTTAGGAGTGCATGGTTCATATGGTATGGAGGAGTGACCGTGTTTTTGTGTATGACAAGAGGCAAAGCACTTGGCTTAGAGGCAGAGGTGATCCCATCCTTGGGCATTCGTCCCTCTTTTCTAGATCCCTTTTTCTAATGCTTCATGGGGGACCTAGATTACTACTCCTTGGGCACTACACTTCTGATATTACTTTCCAAGTTGTGAAGGATAGGGCTGGTATAATTATCCAAGTTTGTCTTGCAAGGGGCCGCCCGGCTGCTCTTCTTAAAAAGTTGAACTGGATTATCGCTAATCGCATTAGTGAAATATTTAAAGAATTCATCCTTGGAACAAGGAATCTAAAAGACAAAAACTTTTATTGGACTTCAAGTTTTATTAATAAATAATTTTAAAAACATTATTAAAACCACTTATTCATAGTCACTGAATCATATTATATATGTGAGAAAGGGTTATTTTAAACCCGTCAACTATCACTCTAAGTGTTTTCTGCACTGACGTTTCAATACCTCGATGTATGGAACCTTTGGCCATCCGGGGTCTTGTTCTTACAGAGTAATTATCTTTCCTTCGTTCTATATTCTTCTTGAGCATCTTTTAATTCATCCCTAATCCCCATCTGATCCGCGAAATGATAAATTATTACTTCTTAATATTGCCTGCGCATTTTTTTCATTCCTTTTAACTGCGTAGTTGTTAAAACCACAAGGTTTAATTGCGCAGTTACGGACGTGACCCATCATACTAAAGTTACGTTCAGATAACAAGTTTGGTCCGCTATTCGTAGAGCGCGTAAGTGAAAGAAAGAGCATAAAGCCGATTCATTCGAATGCTAAGCTTGCCTTGAATTCATTTAGATTAAAGAAAAGTGTACATCATAATCTTGGACTTTTTAGCCTAGGTGGAGTCCGGAAGCCTAGAAGAGGCCTGCAGATATATAGTATTATGCCCAGCTAGCAGCAAAAGAGTTGGTTTATTTATCCCGAGAATATACCGTCATCGACTACAATAGACAGAGGCGCCGAGGGTCCGTTACGCCTCTGATGAGATAGTTAGAGATTTTATGGGCGTGACTCAGTGTTGGGTAGAACTATCTTGGTATAGATGTTTAACACCGTATGACCATGCAATCACGTGTAACCATACCATGCGAAGCATGGTATAACCGTACAAACGAGTAACTAACATACTCCTCGATTAGTTACGCCGACACAGTATTAGGTAAGCTGTGAGCCTATCCCATTACAATATTTGTAACGCCAAGAGAGACTTACCCTCTAGTCAAGTGATGCTAGCCACCATCTTTTAAGCGCCCAATCATCCTGGTGGCAGTCCGTGGCCTGTACCACTAGAAACCCAATAATGCTATTATTATTGAGAACAGTGAGGAACATACCATATTCCTTAGCGTAAGAACGTCGAATAAGCTCCTAAGCAAACACGCCACACCGCTGCTCACTCAATGCTTTGTTGGCCAAACGGGACACCTTTCCTCAGGCCACAAACTAGCAATTCCCCTAAGGCATTTTGCAGCACATTTTCCACCAAAAAGAACCATATAAACTAAGACATTAAACTAAAAGAATTATACACTACATCGTTATAAACTTCAATAGAAAATTCCCAGTAGCGCTTCATCTTACATCGATGATTTGTTTGACAATAATACGCCAGACCCAGGGCACAATGCTACCTCTCTCTAGATAGCACCATCTGGTACCCGTACATCAACACCTCTGCAGACGCTATTTTCAGAGTTTGGAGTATCACCGGGATTAATGGTTATATGATATTTTCTATCTTGAACAGTACTAGCCCGGCAAAAGGAAACATAGCCTCATTTACATTAGACATAGAACGTGAGTAGTCCAAGCATGTTACACTCTAACCACGATGCGACACTTCAACTGTGCTTCTGAGCACAAAAGTTTACCCTCTGCGAGCCACCCAAACTATTATTCCTAAGGTATCGTTCAGACATTTTTCATTAGGTAAATATATGACTGCTTCCAAGTGTTAACTTATATGGCTAATTTTTTCGTTTAACGCAGTAATGATTTAGGATGTTTTAGTGCTGAAGCTATTCCACGGTAATAGCTAATAGCCCGTTATCACCTTTTGATTGGTTGAATTTCAAAGAGGAATTTGTGCGAAAGAACGTTGCTTAATTTGCTGTTTTCTTCTTAGGTTTGGCTCAGTCAGCGTTAGCTTTTTTGTGTTATCCCCCCCCACAGTGCGTGTTTTGGAAAGTTTTCTCCTGTATGAAACGCTAAGATTTAGGCATGTTTAGCTTATCACATGCCTTCGTAGCCACACTGTTTAAGCTTGTCTGCTGATTAAGCTTATGATGCGTGATTCCAAGTTGCTTTAAGTTGTCCTTGTTTTAAACGTTTGACTTTAGGATGTTTTAGTTCAATTGTTTCGAGGATTTCACCTTGTCTGTTTTAGCGCTGCCACCCTGCGTCAGTTTTCATGAGTATTTGGAAGTTTTTCGTTTGAAACTGTAATAAAGCATTTAGGATGTTGAGTCTACTCCAATTTAGTTGGTGCTCCTCTCATTGAGCTTTAGCATTTTCAGTGTGAGCCCTTAACTTAGTAGCTATTACAAAGAGTATTTTGGAAGAAGTATAAATTGAGTTATCTCTGATTTCCGTGTTTCGTTAGCATAGCTCGTCTATATTAGCTTTATCAGCGTTTTTCCAAGCAGTTTTCCTGGAACGTATTTTAGTCTAGAACACAAGGATATGTAGGATATCACTAGTTGTGATTTGCGCCTAGAGCGTTTAGGCTTCAGTCTCGTGTTAGCTGCATGCTGCCTAATTCTAAGTGTGTTTTAGAAGTTATTTCGCTAATTAATAACATATAGTGATTATCAGCGAAGCTTTAGATCTTGCCTGTTTTTCCCCACTGTGTTCTAGCTTGCTCTTTTTAAGCGTTTTGGGTTTTAGATGCCCATCCCGAAGCGTATTTTCAAAGTTTTTTAGTTCTTAGTAGCTCTTTTCTGTAATGTGTTCATGCCTCTACATCTCCGTGTGTTGCGATTTGTCTGACTGCGTCTTCCTGTGTATGTGTAATGTTTATCTAATTTAAGCACAAAGCAGAGCACGATACAGAAGTAACCCTACAGGCATCTTGCCTTCGCATTCCTACTTCCAGTACCTGCTAACAGCTTCTTACATATGAGCCCTGCATGTTTTTTCTGGCATCTGTTTTCGAACATTTATAACAAGCTGGCTCTTCTGTCCCTGCATTAAAAGAGATTACAAGTACCTTGCAGACAGCAATTTGATTCTATGTTTTATTCATTAGTTCAATAGCTTTTCTTATTTACCCATTTCAGTATCCTCGATTATGGTAAATCTGATGAAATTTATCTTCGATAGCGTAGATCTTCATTTCTTCGCTTTTGAACGTCTTGTACTTTAAGAAGGTAAGATGGAAGATCAATTGACATACATGCGCTTTCGCCAAATAGATTATTTCATTTGTATAGTCCTTTGGGCATATTTGACAACAAAGAAGCCCCACAGCTTGAGCGAATCTACTTGTGGAGCTATTCTGCAACGATTCAAGTTCAAGTTCTATGTAGCGTTTATCACACTCCCTTCATCAGATTTTTTAGGTTGGCAAGTAAGCTAGCCCTCCCGTGAGCGTGGGTTTAACGGCTTCTGGCTATCAAGAAGATAGAAAGTTTTCTTTGAGAAATCAAACATATTCCCAAATGAAATGATTCTTGGACTTCGTATTCGTTATATCACACATATTGACACACAATGGAACAAACAAAACACTGCAATCATTTCGAAACATCACATAAACTCTCCTCTATGCGTATCTGGGTAAGTATTCAAGCATCATAATTTGTCAAGTTTGAAAGTAGAGTTAGCTATCGATAGTTCTTTCTGACGCACAGCTATAAAAGGTTACAAGATCTCACGAGGTATGAAACAATTCCAGTTTGTGATGCCAAGTATCAGGCGTCAGACAGTGACTCAAGTCTTAAAGAAAATTGGAAACACGTCTGGTGTCCCTCAATGTGGAAAACCAAGATAGCTCTCCACCAATCTAGTTTCTCTGCGTTTTTCTACGATAGCAGAATCGGTAGATTTGACCACTATATCCAAAAAGCCTTTTTAAATGCTGGATTCACTTGCTTTGCCTTCGTCATACAAATCACTTATGGGACCTCCTTTAAACCCCAGCGTAAACATGACACAAGGGCTGTAGGAATTAGGACTGGTTAGCTTCAACACGAAGATGTCGGTCTCCTTACCCTTTTTTGGCGTTTCACTCATTGAGTGGGGGCTATGCAGCCTTTTTCGAACAGACTTCACAAACTTGTACATCTTCCGCTCTTGCTTTGCAACTTTGAATTATGATATCCCATCAGAGCTTTTCGATTGGGGTTTGCCCCGAACTCTTTTTAAGTGAAGCTACTTCAATAATTTCTTTTTTATTTCATTTCTGAAACCCGTTTCGAATTTATTCTGCTCCCTGCTTGTTTTCAAGTCAGTCTTTTCGCAGTTTCATTAATTGACGTGAAAAAAAACTCCCCTCATTCTGATCATCACTATCAGCAGTAGAACGACAATTCCTTGGCTGCTAGAGAATCTGCTGCAGGTTTACTATTGTAACAGTCCTGAATGGTTTTAATGAGCCTGTTTATTCCAGGCCTCACGTGCCTTTTAAGATAGATCTCCCCTTCACGTTCTGAGTGTTTTCAGCTGTCATAACTGATTTTTCTGACTTACTAGTGCATGTCCTCGAGATCTTAAAACTGCTAGTTTGCAAGGACATGCAGAGATTCCAAATTACAAGAACAATCATAAACTTCAACCAACTATTCCTCTTAGCACCCTTTGTCACAATTTTATTTCCTCTAACAGTGATTGTATTCTGTTCGTGCGTGTCACAACTATTACCTTCTTTCTAGTCAGATTTGAAACAAGATACACTTGCTTTTCGTTGCCAAAATGTACATGTCCCTTTCTCCATAGGTTTCATTGCATATGTCAACTAACCACTTGCTGGCGGTCTTCTCTTGTCGTATTTAATTTCGCAAAAGGAATTCTGATGCATCTACTTCTTGGACCATACGCAGAAACATTCATTCCTCGATTCAAGTGGATCTTCTTCCTGCTTGATATCACAACTACGTTTTTCCTTATGTTGCCTTCTCAAGGAGTCTATAATCTCCTAATTTCCCTTATAATCCTCGAGACACGTATGAAAGTGCTATAATATTCATCGTCTAAACAAAGAAGGCCCAAGATACTCCTGTCCATTGGTATATACTCGCCCCCTTTTGTATGCTATAACCTCTTTACGATCACAGCCATTGAATGACTACTCGGCGTATTGCTTGGTATTCCGGAGACTGGATTAAAAATCAGGAAATCTTTGGAAACTGATAGAAGGCCACAATCCATAACTTCAACATGATCAGATTCCAGATTATCTCGAAAGTAAGCGCTAAATGCCAGGGATAGTCACGCATTTCACGAGCCTGTCAGTTCTTAAATTTGGTTAGTAACTCATCTTCACCTTTTGATCTTAGCAATTGAAGCAATCATACGATACTTGAACTACCTTAGAATGTCCTCTACTTTAGATTGCCTCTCCCATTTTCTGAAGCCTGCATGTTTATGCATTGATCCGGCTAAGTCGTCAAGCCAGCAATGAAGCAGAGCCCGAATATGAGAATATATTATTTCTCTTTTTCTCCGCAACCTACTATATACCTCTGTTTCTCATAGCACTACACATAAAGAATTTTGGTCGGATGAATTGAATGACTTGGGTGCCTTTCTTCATTAGAACTAATAAACAGCCTCTTCGTCACGAATCAGCCTGATCTATTTGTTGTGAAGTAAAAATGCATTTTCTTTTTTTGGAAATCAGAGGTGCTGTGGTAACCCTATGCGTTCGAAAGTCAGGAATAGCTCGGAATGTCAGAGCCCTGAAACCAAGCTAGTAATTCCAATGTTTATAGTTATGTGTAAATCATCATAGAAAACACCTAGCCGGGAATACCCCGCTTAAGTAGTCTTTACAAAGTTAATCAACCTCTAAAGATGGCAAAATCTCTGAAAATACAGGTGACGGACTGCTTACTCCTTCAGCCCAAAAATTTATTCTGTCAACAGACAAAATACAGTTACCGTCATAAGATATCGAAACATCTTACCAGTAGTCTTTCGGATATCATGCTTTTTTTCTGGCACCAAAGAAAAAGCCATCCTATAACCTCCCGCTGACTTACTAGGAACATTCTGTATCGAAGCTCATTCACTGTTCTTGCACTAAACTCAAGTTCATTCGCGAAATTGCCTCGCTCGGGGCGCGTCCATTGTTTTTGTGGTTTTTGCCCTCACCATTTTAGGCTCTTATTAACACAGATTATCTCAGAAGGAACAAATAGGGAATAGCTTTTCATATCCTTCTTTCTATATATATCGCGTCCTTCCAATGGGGGTCAACAATTGGATTTTCTGTCACAAGTACCAACATAATGAATCACCGTATATAGGCAGTGCTCAAGGGGACAGTTGAATGCACATTGCTCATATCGAAGATATATCTCTTCAAATCAAACCATCTTGCCTTCAATCATCCGTTGATTAACTCTCTTTCTGAAGTTTGGATGAACAGAGAAGGTACAGATACTGAGTGCCCCCACTACTTCTGCTATAACGGTAACCATCGGCCTTGTAGTCTTGTAAGTATTCAAAACTATCTGAATATACTAAAAAAATACTATCTGCAGTAGATAGGCTGGAACTTTGTTCTTGCGAGGCAGAGTCTAAACTTTGATATACCAGTTTCGTTCGCCCTGAGCGTCCTTAAGATTATGGCAGCCTCAGTAGATCTAAGTGCCGATTTCTTGGTTTCGTAAATATGTGGGTCCACGGGGATTAGGAAGTGAGGCGGCCAATGTATTGTTTGAATTACACTTGGCCGATCATTTTTGAAAATCTTGTACTTTTTTGGACAAAAAACAACATTCAGAGCTAGAAGGGCTTATTAAAAGCGAAATTTATTTTTCTCAGGCTGTGTACTATAAATCTGTGTTTTTCGTAAGAGCCCTGGTAATTGTCTTATCACCTAATTCATTGGCTATGTATACCGTTTTGTTAACGTTTACTTTTTTGTTCTGGGTTTCTTTTATTGTTTTCATCATAGGCGTCATTAATCTGGAACTCATTTTTCTACTTCCAGTCGAAAACATTCCACCATATTCTCTTGGTACAAGTCAATCCTTTTCGCATAGTCCTTGCAGCCTCTTTAGTAAGTCCATGCACTCTTTAATGTCCTGCACTCGTTAATTTCCATGCACTCCTTGAACTCCATGTCCAGCTTATCATTTTCAAAGTTCCCTTCGGTATCAATCACTGGATTCAGGAAGTGAGGCGCCATGTATTGTTATTTGAATTACACTTGGTCGATCATTTTGAAAATCTTGTACTTTTTTGGACAAAAAACAAAACATTCAGAGGAAGGCTTTATTAAAAGCCCGATTTAATTTTTCTCCATGGCTGTGTCACTATAAATCTGTGTTTCGTAAGTAGCCATGGTATTTGTCTTCAACATTCACTTGGCTATGTATACCGTTTTGTTAACGTTACTTTTTTTGTTCTGGGTTTCGTTTATTGTTTTCATCATAGGCGTCATTAATCTGGAACTCATTTTCTACTTCCAGTCGAAACATTCCACCATATTCCTTGACGCAGTCAACCTTTTTCCATGTCCCTTGCACTCTTTTAGTGTCCATGCACTCCATGCACTCCTTGAACTCCATGTCCAGTACTTATCATTTTCAAAGTCACCATTTCGTAGTCAATCTTTTCTGACACCTTTGCTTTAAGTGTGTTTGAAAGGGTAACCATCCTTATTCATTTTTTAACTCTAGAGCCTGTTGTTCGAATCTTCATCCCTGTGGATTTGCACATTGAAACTCTACATTTTGAGGCTCACATTCTTTCAAAAACCTCTTATTTCTTCTTTCAAGCTTGAGAATTTCATTTTTTTCTTTGTAGAATATGTTATGTGTGCCACGAGAGCCTTCTTTTCTATCTTGTTTTGACCCATCTATCCCGAATTAGAAATTACGAGTGAAACTATAAAAGAACACGTATTTCATTGTCTTAGAAACTACATCCACGCGTCTGTGAAAGGGGGATCCCAAACTTAACATGAGTAAATGCACTTACTAGAGAGCAGTTGGATGTCAATTCCCCCTAAAAAAAGGGAACGAAACTGCTTCTCTTTTTCAATGGCTTGGAACTTTGCTCAAAAAAAATTCAATGAATTTACTGAAAAAATGTGCATTGTTAGTTTATCGTTTTTATGTTTAACGTTTTGATCCTTATATTTTCAGTTAGAAAAACCATTCTTTTTTTAAAATTTGTTTTCTGATCTTTTTTTCTAATAATGCTGGTAATTTTTCATATATACATTAAAGTAGCAGTAAAATAAAACAGTTTTTTGTAATAAGAAATTACAGGGAAATAAACACTTTAAACCGCTGAGCTTCCTTGGAATTAATGTTCATTATTTTTTCAATAGTTTTCCTAGTACAGGTTATGAACGGACTATTATATTGATTTTACACTTTTTGTCGTTGATGTTTTTGAAAACAAAGCACGCTGTTTCGAGTATACATATAGTTTTCAATAAACGGAAAGGACATAACATACCTTAGACTTTTATGGTTTGGGGAAGGGAGAAAGGGGCAGTATAGCCAAACTCCATTGGTAGTAATTTTGTTGACCATAGTAAATTAGAGGGGACAAAGTATTTTTGTCCCCCCTCGATAAATTCGACCCGGAAATTCCTCTGAGCCCCCGCCCATCTGAAAAACGGCCTTGGGTTGCACCCCTTACCGTGTTGGTTTGAGGATATCAGACCAAGAGAGTGCATTTTCAATGCCAAAATAGTCAACAAAATTTGGGAGATAGCTATTTTTCTTCAAAATAGTTGAAAGGCCCAATACTGTCTTTTGAGATAAAATGGACCCCACAGCCCCTGGAGGTAAGCTTTTCAAGTTATAACAAATGTCATTTTGTTTTATTTTTGTTATTGGGAAGTGTGCATACACATATGCTGATATTTTGTTCCTTAAAATCTTAATTATTTTTTATTTCTTAAAATTATAAAAGTGAAAACATTAAAAAAAAATTTCAGTAAAGTACAAATTATATTCTAGCTTTTAGAAAGCATAGAGTTTAGAACCCTACTTAGGTTAATTTCTGCTCGTTTATGAGTTTGACGTTGTTTTCAATTTTTGTTTGTTTTGGGGTTTCATTTATTTATGATACTTGGGAAAAAAATATATGGTAGTTTGTCAATGCTTGGTAGAGTTATTTTATTCTATTCTTTTTTTCATTTTTGGTTTAATAGAGTTCTTTTATTTTTTTTTTTGGAAACTTATTTTGTGCAAAAATTTTTGTGATTAATTTTTTTTTCTTTTTATATTGACATAGTTTTTTTCAGGGAGAAAGATTGAGCCTCTTCTGAAGTTAAACGCCATCCCTTCCATAAGAATCCTTAAATACCCCCTGGGCATAACTATTACCCTTGCCCCTAATCTCTGGGTCTGTCCTCAGACCCTAAAAGCCTTGTTATATGATATTTAGACTATTTTTGAATAGAAGGGGTATCTCAAAATTTCTAGTAAGTAGAAAAAACTTTAGGACAAATACGACGTTGTGGGTAGGGTGGAGAGGGTTAGCTGCCCTCTGATCACTGACTCTTACTAGATCCCTCTGATCTGAAAAAAAATACATTGTGCCAACTATCGTTCTGTTACTTTAGGCACTGGCTTCTGCGCTGCCTATGAATTTTATTTTTTTTTTTGTCGTCGATGTATTGAAAAACAAAAGATACATATAGTTTTTCAATAAAACGGAAAGTACATAACATGCTTAAGTCTTTTATGGTTTGGAAAGGAGAAAGGGGCAGTAGCCACTACTCCATCTTAGTAGTAAATTTTTGTTGACAATATAAAAATAAACCAGACTATGCACATAATATTTTTTTCAAGACAATTGTTTTGCAGTAGAATCAGTAAACAAAAAAATAGCGGTGTCTGCTTTGACAAAAACTTGTCCAACCGCAAAGGTTTTTTTTTTGTAGCTATATAAAAGCTTCTCATTCTAATATTAAGTAACCCTTGTGTTTCAGGAGACAACGTTAAGAAAATTTGGGACAACAACTTAAAAATAGTCAAACTTTAGCGTAAAGAGCCAACGTATGTCAAAGGAAGGAGCGAAACTCCATCATACGGAAAATAATTTCTGTTCGTTTTATGTTATACACGTTTGATTCCTTACTTTCAGTTTGAAAAAGCATTCTTTTTAATTTTAATTTGTTTTCTGGATAGCGTATTTTCTAATAATGCTGGTAGAATTTTCAATAATACATTAAAATTACAGTAAAATGAAAACAAAGTTTTTTTGTAATAAAAATTACAGTGAATCATAAACACTTAAACCGCTGAGCTTCCTGGAATTAATTTTCATTATTTTCAATAGTTCCTTACAGTTATACGGACTTTTATATTGATTTTGAACACTTTTTGTCGTTGATGTTTTTGCAAAAACAAAAGCACGGGCTGTTCGAGATACATATAGTTTTCAATAAAACGGAAAGGACAACCATACCTTAGACTTTTAAATATTTTGGTAAGGGGAGAAAGCTAGGGTCAGTATCCAAACTCCTATTGTAGTAATTTTTGTTGACCATATAAAATTAGGGGGACAAAAGTATTTTTGTCCCCCTCGATAAATTCCATCCCCCGGGAAATAGCCCCTGAGCCCCCCCCCCTGAAAACGGCCTTGGGTCTGCAACCCCTTACCGTGTTTGGTTTGGAGGATATCAGACCAAGAGAGTGCATTTCAATGCCAAAATAGTCAACAAAATTTGGAGATAGCTATTTTCTTCAAAATAGTTGAAAGGCCCAATAACTGTCTTTTGAGATAAAATGACCCCTACAGCCCCTGGAGGTAAAGCTTTTTAAGCTATAAAAATGTCTTTTGTTTTATTTGTTATTGGGAAGTGTGCATGCATTTTTCGGCTGGGGCAGGGAGGACGACTATTTTCTGCCGGGAGAATTTTCAATTGAGAGGAAAAGCTTCCAGGGGGTGAATTTTCAGAAGAAATTTTAAACTGGGGGAATTTGCTAGAATTCATATAAAAATTTCTTTATATGTCTTGCTTTCTCTTTACCGATTCAATTTTCGCGTCGAGATGTTAAGGGTAATTGTCCGGGGTAAAATTCGGGGTTAAATTAACCATATCAGATAGAAAAAATGTTTGTGGAACAACTGGTTAGGGTTTACTCAGTCACAAATTAGAACTTATATTTTCCTTATTATGGATCACTATCTATTGATGGCAGCCAAAATGGGGGGCCAACAAATATTTTTCCATGGTTTTTCCCTATTCTGCTCTCTTTCCTTTGGTTACTTTATAATTACTTTATAGTCCCAAACTTCCAGGCGGGCCATGCCCCCCTGCCTCCTCTTGTCGGTGCCCATGTTTAACATACCTGTCAAACACTCTCTAAACTTTAACCTCAATACTTTGAAGATTTTTTCAACCTCAACCGTTGAAGGTTCTTTCCCTCCGAAAATACCCCCCCACCCCCTGCCGCACAGCCTCATTGGTCTACAAACACTTTCGACTTATAAAAAAAAAAGTACTTGAACTCTCAATTTCCGATCTAATGAGCACCCTCTGAAGCTTTTGCGACCATGAGGCATAGGTGTGGATGAGGAAGGGATAGTCCTTTTCCTATACGAAATAAATTCTGCTCATTTTTGGGGTTTAATGTTAATCTTTACTTTCATAGCAAACAGCGTACACCAGAAGTATTCCCAGAAATCATAAGGGAGTACATAACAATTTGACATTTTTGTTTATTTTTTCGTTTCCGTTGCATCCCCCCCCCAAAAAAAAAAAAAAATATTCACCGTCATTTTTACTTAATTTGGATAACTTGGCTCCAGCTTTACCACCACCACTCCCCTCCCCCCTTCCCAGGATTTTGAAGAAATTAGAAATTACGGCACGGTCAAAACCCCTATGCATTCCAGAGGCCAGAACATACTTTGCACTTTACTGAATTAAATTTGAAAAAAAAAAAACTTGTTTATTAGATTTTTCGACTATGTTGAACAAAAATGGCTATCTCAGAATTTTAATGAGGGTAACTATTTATGTTATTTTATTATGTTCATTGGCCGTATATTTGGTTTTAAAATACGCTTCTCTATCTATCTATCTAATATGCAGGATAATTAAACCAAACACATTTTGCATGCAGACCCGCTATACTTTAACCCCCCCCCTTCTAATATGCAAAATATATAGCCCAAATTTATTTCTAAAGTAACGAAGAAACTAAAACGAAAAAACTGGTGTGTTCTCGAATATTACACAGCGTAAACTTGAGGGAGTGGCGTATAAGACACAAGTATCAAAATTCCTTTCCCTACGGAAATTAAAAAAAATAAAACTCAAATAAAACTCTCAAATTTTGAAAGTCTTATTTTTCACATACGGGGGTATTTTCCATGGGGGGGGGAGTAATTTTGTTTTAAATTATTTGGTGAGCCAAAATCAAAAACCTGCATTAATTCAAAAACGTTCAAGAAATAAAATAAAAAAAACAAGTTGTTTTAATTGAAAGTAAGGAGCGACAGGAAAACTTAAAACGAACAGAAATTACTCCATATATGAAAGGGGCTGTCCCATCCTCAACGTCTCTCTCTCTCTAATTACGCTAAAGTTTGACTCTTTCTTACAACTCTATTTTTTTAAACAATAAAATTTTAGCGCAAAGAGCGAGACGTTGAGGAGGGGGGACAGCCCCTGTCATATTAGGAAAAATTTCTGTTCGTTTCTAAGTTTTAATTTCGCTCCTTACTTTCAATTAAAAAAAAACTTTTTTTTTAATTTAATTTTTGAACGTATATGAAACCACCGTACCTACCCCCCACCTAAACAATGACTCATCCCCTCCCTCATTATAGCTGATACGTAAACACAGATCGCCAAGCACAGCTTAATTTCATTACAAATAAAGCGAATCAACTTGATTGAATCCAGTCCTGCCTTCGTGTGCCATTACTTCTTTACAACTGCGAGAATCTAAAATATAGTTATTCATATTTTTAAACTGGAGCTTGAACCTCCACGGCAGGGTTATCTGATATGATGTATCTGATAAATAGATTTTCAGTAAGATCTCTTGCTTTTTTTTGGGGGGGGGCCCTTTTTCAAAATTAGGCAAATTTTCTCAAATTTTTGGTTTTGGGTGTGGAACAATAAACTGAAAGAATTTTATATATTGATACCAATAGATATATCGAAAGAATTGACTTATTATGTTTGATTCCAAATATATTAGTTTCATTAAATTTAATCTTACCCATCAAAAGCTACGGGTCAGAGAAAATTTGTCTGAAAAAAGTGGGAGAGACCTTCTTGAAGTCATATAATTTTAATGAAAACCACACCATCAGATGAAACTGTAGATGTTTTCAAGCTCATATCTGCAAAAAATGTGGAATTTTTGCAATTTTTACCAGAAGAAAAATCACAGATGCGTGTTTATTTGGCTTTTTGTTGTTGTTTTTTTTCCAGGGGTGATCGTATCGACCTTGTAGGCCTAGAACGTAAGGATAGGCTCGTTCTAATGGAAATGAAAAGTTCCTTGTACCTTTTTTGTCTATATATAAAAATAGAGAACATAAGAAATACTGATCTTTTTTTCTGCGCTTCCAAAAGTACTGTTTTCATATAACTTTACAGTTTCATGAAATGTAATTAAACAAATAGGAAAGGGTTTTCATCTAAATAAGGGAGCAAGTTTAAAACTTAAAACAAATATAACACCTTTTCAACACCTTGCTCATTAAACAAAAGTATTTGTTTTTTGCGGGGGTTATATGGGAGGATCTTTCCATGAAGGAAGTTTTCCATTGGGAAGGAGCATTGCTGTGAAGGGGGTTGCCGCATTTCACAGCATTATTAAAAGAAAAGATCAGAAATTACATAAAAAAAAACAAGTTTTTCAACTGAAAGTAAGGAGCACCATCAAAACCCCAAAACGGACAGAAAAAATATTACGTATATGATTTGGTTCAAACCCCTAGTCAATACTTCGCTCTTCAAGCCAAAGAATTTTTAGTACTTTCATAAGAGCTATTTATTGTAATTAACGGCCTTTGTGATTAAGTAAACATTTTTAAAGAATTGGAACAAAATTCGAACTTTAGCTTAAAGAGCAAGGTATTGAATAGGGGGGGAACCCCCTAATATACGTATTAAAAATCAATGAATATAGAAGTTCGGTACGTAAGTTAATTCGTAAGTTACGTACATTTATTACTAATCAAAACGTTCGTAAATAAAATTAAACAAGTTTTTTGAAAAATCCATTTCATAAAAAAAAGCAAAATTAATATACAAATTTTGTTTTAATTATTCATGTGCGGTGAGCCAAAATCAAAACCTGCATTAATTCAAAAACGTTCAAAAAATAAATAAAAAAACAGGTTTTTTAACTGAAAGTATGGAACTTCGAATGAGCTCTCTCTTGATTTTATAGGGCAATGGGTCGGTACGATTACCCCTGAAAAAAAAAAAAATAAACACGCCTCCGTGATCTTTCTTCTGGCAAAAAATACAAAGTTGCAGATTTTTGCAGATATGAGCTTGAAACATATGTAACAGGGCTTTTCTGATACGCTAAATCTGACGGTGTGCTTTTTCATTAAAAATTATTTCACTTGTAGGGGATGTTTCCCCCTCTTTCAAAAAATCAGGCAAATTTTCTCAGGCTCGTAGCCTTTTTATGAGTAATACTAAACTTAATAAAATTTATATATTTAGAATTAGCATTATAAGCCCATTCTTTTGATACATTTATTGACATCAAAACTCCGTTTTTAAAAGTTTCGATTACTATTGAGCCGTATCACTTGTTTTTTTTATTGTTTTCTTTTTTTTTTTTTTTTATTACACATATGTTATTACGTATATAAGGGGGTTCTCCCCTTAGTCAATACCACGCTCTTTACGATAAAGTTAAAATTTTGTTTAAATCACAAATCGCTGAATCACAAAGGCTGTTTAATTAGAATAGATAGCTCTTTTGAAAGCACTATAAAAAACTGTAGCGTAAAGAGCGAGGTATTGACTTGGGGATGATCCCACTCATATACGTAATAATTTCTGTTCGTTTTAAGTTTCTTATGTTGCTTCTTACTTTCAGTTGAAAAAAACTTGTTTTTTTTAATTTAATTTCTGATCGTTTTTAAATAATGCTGGAAATCCGGCGCCCCCTTCATAGAAATGTCCCTTACCCCAAGGAAACATCTTCCACGGAAAGATTTTCCCGAGTAACCCCCTCCTCCTGCACCCCCCCCCCCCCCAACCAGAAAAAAATCCTTCATGAAAATGGCTGTAAACTTCATAATAACCAAAACAAATATCTAAACAATGGGCAAAGTTCATAAATTGCAGCCCTTCCCCTGGGAACAGTGGGGAATTCAGTCATCTTAAAAGACATATTTATTAGATTTTCGACTATGTTTGAACAAAATGGCTATCTCAGAATTTTAATTGGGTAACTTCGGGGGAAAAAATGAGCATGGGAGGGGGCCAAGTTGCCCTCCAATTTTTTTGGTCACTTCAAAAGGGCACTAGAAACTTTTAATGTCCATTCAAATGAGCCCATTTACGATATTCTAGGATTACTGGATTGATACGATCACCCTGGGGAAATAAAAAAAATAAATAAATAAAATAAACACGCATCCGTGATCTTTCTTCTGATTAAATAAAAAAAAACAAGTTTTTTAAACTGAAAGTAAGGAGCGACATTAAAACTTAAAACGAACAGAAATATGATATTCCGTATATGAAAGGGGCTGTCCCCTCCTCAACGCCTCGCTCTTTACGCTAAAGTTTGACTCTGGGTCACAACTTTATTTTTTTTTAAAAGAATAAAAAACTTTAGCGTAAAGAGCGAGGGCGTTTGAGGAGGGGACAGCCCCTTTCATATACGGAATAATTTCTGTTCGTTTTTAAGTTTTAATGTCGCTCCTCACTTTCAGTTTAAAAAACTTGTTTTTTTTATTTAATTTCTGATCGTTTTTCAGTTAATGCAGCTTTTATTTGCATAAAAAATTTTACTTTTTTTTTGCTAAATGGATGTCTTTACAAATTAACTTACGTAACTAACTTCTATATTCGTATATTTTTCTTCTGGCAAAAAAATACAAGTTGCAGATTTTTGCAGATCTGAGCTTGAAACCAATGTAATAGGGTTTGCTGATATGCTGAATCTGACGGTGTGATTTTCATTAAAATTCTTTCACTTGTAGGGGATGTTTCCCCCCTCTTTAAAAAATCGAGTAAATTTTCTCAGGCTCGTAGCCTTTGATGAGTAATACTAAACTTAATAAGATTTATATATTTAGGATCAGCATTATATAAACACATTCTTTTGATACATTTATTGACATCAAAATTTCGTTTTTAAAAGTTTCGATTACTATTGAGCCGTATCGCTTGTTTTTTTATTGTTTTTTTTTTTATTACGTATATGTTATTACTTATATGAAGGGGGTTCTCCCCTTAGTCAATACCACGCTCTTTACGTTAAAAGTTAAAAATTTTGATTCACAAAACCCCTGAATCACAAAGGCCGTTTAATTAGAATAGATAGCTCTTTTGAAAGCACTAAAAAAAAACTGGTAGCGTAAATGAGAGCGAGGTATTGACTTGGGGGAGAACCCCCTCACATACGTTATAATTTCTGTTCGTTTTAAGTTCTAATATTCCTTCTTACATTTCAGTTGAAAAAAAAACTTGTTTTTTTTACTTAACTTCTGATCGTTTCTTAAATAATGCTTGGAAATCCGGCGCCCCCTTCATAGAAATGTCCCTTACCCCAAATAAACATCCTCCACGGAAATATTCTCCAGAGTAATCTCCTCCTCTAGCCCCCCCCCCTCCAGAAAAAATCCTTCCTGAAAATGGTTGTATACTTCCCAATAACCAATAAAAAATGCTGGCAAGTCCGGCGCCCCCTTCATGGCAATTTCCCTTCCCCATGAAAAACTTTCCTTCATGGAAAGATCCTTCCATATAGCCCCCGACCCTCTCCTTCCCCCCCACCTACCAGAAAAAATCTCCTCTGAAAAAAGTCTGTATGCTTCCCAATAACCAATACTATATGTTAACATTGAGTAAAGTTCATAACTTTCAGCCCTCCCCCTGGGGACTGTGGGGGGATCAAGTCATCCTAAAAGACATTTTTATCATATTTTCGACCATGCTGAACAAAAATGGCTATCTCAAAATTTTGATCGGGTGACTTTGGGAAAAAAATGAGCGTGGGAGGGGGCCTAGTTGCCCTCCATTTTTTTGGTCACTTAAAAAGGGCACTAGAACTTTTTAATTTCCGTTCCAATGAGCCCTCCCACGATATTCTAGGACCACTGGGTCGATACGATCACCCCTGGGAAAAAAAAAACAAAAAACAAATAAACACGCATCCGTGATCTTTCTTCTGGCAAAAAATGGAAAAATTCCACATTTTTGTAGATAGGAGCTTGAAACCTCTACAGTTGGGTTCTCTGATACGCTGAATATGATGGTGTGATTTTCATTAAGGTTCTATAACTTTTAGGGGGTCTTTCCCCCTTTTTTCGAAAAATCAGCCAAATTTTTCTCAGGCGCGTAACTTTTGATGGGTAGCACTAAACTTGATGAAAGTTATATATTTGAAATCAGCATGAAATCTGATTCTTTTGATATATCTATTGGTATCAAAAACCCGTTTTCTAGAGTTTCGGTTACCATTGAGCCGGGTCGCTCCTTACTTACAAATTCGTTACCACGAACTGTTTGACAAAAAATACAAAATTCCACATTTTTGAAGATTAAGAGCTCGAACTTCTACAGTAGTGTTTCTCTGATACGCAAAATCCCATGGTGCGATTTTCATTAAAGTTCTTTTACTTTAAGGGTATTTCCCTCTTTTTTCTAGTTAAATAAGTCAAATTTCTTAGGCACATAACTTTTAATGGGTAAGACTACACTCGATATAAACTTATATATTTTAAATCAGCATAAAGGTTTGACTTATTTGACATATCTATTGGCATCAAAATTCTGTTTTTTAGAGTTTTGGTTACTATTGAGCCAGTTCGTTTACCACGAAACTGTTAGAAAGAAAATACAAGTGAAGTGGTTTGTCAGTTTAATCTACAATGCTGATAGTTATTCCTGAAAAATCTTAATAGTATTTGGTTTACAGTCTGTGATCATCATGATCTATGATTTTTTTTTTACTTCTGTCGATTTTTTATCTAAACAAACAAACATGGCTACAACCCCTGGAGCAAAGTGGAATGGTAACCAAAAGTTTTGCTTTAACATCTGAATTGAAAGGAAAACTTCAACGCAAGCAAATTGAAAGATTTTGCCGTTATAATTTGCGTAAATTAGCTAATTTGGGATGGCCACGACGTAAACTTTTTGAAACCATAACTCAACATCTGATAATAAGCAGCTCTTACTAGTCTATCTTCATTACACCTAATGAGCTTCAACCAAAATCTAAGCATCACAATAGACCTACGTAGTTTTAACAAAAACAAGTCCATATCACCTTTCAGAATCTGTGAATGAGTTGTCTCAAAAAAAGCATATGCTATGCTTTACCCCCACCCCCTCCCCTAATATATATAAATATATAGCCCATTTTTGTTTCTAAACTATTATAAAAAAAAAAAAAAAAAAAAAAAAAAAAAAAAACAAAAAAAAAGAAAGAAAAAAAAAAGAAAAAAAAAAAAAAAAAAAAAAAAGAAAAAATATAATAATTAAACGATTACTTACAAGAATTTCCAAGTTCTAATATTCCAATTTCTGAGGTATACACAAAATTTGACTCGCTTCTATAAGATATGTTGCTCGTTTTAGTTCTAGATTTCAAAAAGAATATTGTCCCAGTCTTTATCTATCAAAGAAAAGGTTGAAACACCCTAAAGGCAATAAGATAAACGATGCCAGAAGAAACGCATGGGAACAGAGTTATCTTTAAGATAACTCTGTCCCAAATGACTTCCACTAATTTTCGCTGCAAAGAGCGAGGCGTTGAGGAGGGGACAGCCCCTTTCATATACAGAATAATTTCTGTTCGTCGTTTAAGTTTTAACGTCGTTCCTTATTCTCAGTTAAAAAAACTTGTTTTTTTTATTTATTTATTTAGGGACAGGTGAAATAATTCCCTAAGCCTAAAGGCACATTTCTATTGAGCTAGCAAAATATGCCAACAAATACGTCTGGACATTCGAAGCTGTCCGCTAAATTTACCCCCCTTGGAAAATACTCCCATCCCCCGGTGAAAAAATACCCCCAAAGAAAAAATCCCACCCCCTCTCCCCGTAAGTAACCCGTGGAAAAAGAACCCCCCCCCCCCCTCTGTGGAAAAATAAGTCTTTCAAAATTTGGGAATTTTATGACTTTTGTTTTTTTATTTTCCGTGGGAGGAAGAAATTTTGGTACTTGCACAAATGCGTCTGGACATTCGAAGCTGTCTAAATAAAAAAATTTGAATAAATAAAAAAAAACGCTAAATTTACCCCCCCCCCCCCCCCCCCCCCCCTGGGAAAATATACCCCATCCCCCGGAGAAAAAAATATCCCCCAGAAAAATACCCCCCACAGAAAAACACCCCCTCCCCGTAAGTGACCAGCGGAAGAAAGAAAAAGACCCCCCCCCCCCCTCTGTGGAAAAATAAGTCTTTCAAAATTTGGGAATTTTATATGACTTTTGTATTAAAAAAAATTTGCATATTAATTTTACTTTTTTTTTTATTAAATGGCTTTTTCAAAACTTGTTTGATTTTATTTACGAACGTTTTGATTAGTAATAAATATATGTAACTTACGAATTAACTTACGTAACGAACTTCTGTATTCATTGATTTTTAATACGTATATTGGGGGGTTTGCCCCCTGGTCAATACCTTGCTCTTTAAGCTAAAGTTCAAATTTTGTTCAAATTCTTTAAAAATGACTCCTTAATCTGAAAGGCCGTTAATTAGAATAAAAAAGCTCTTATATGAAAGTACTAAAATTCTTTGCCTTGAAGAGCGAGTATTGACTAGGGGAAAAACTTGTTTTTTTTTAAATATAATTTCTGATCTTTTTCTGTAATAATGCTTGGAAATGCGGCGCCCCCCACATAGCAATGTCCCTTCCCCAATGAAAACTTACTGCATGGAAAAGATCCTCCCATATAACCCCCGACCCCCCCCCCCCCTTCCCACCTACCAGAAAAAAATCCCCCTGAAAACGTCTGTATACTTACCATAACCAATACTATATGTTAACATTTGGTAAATTTCAAAACTTTCAGCCCTCTCCCAGGGATTCCTGGGGATTAAGTTATCCTAAACGACATAGTTATCATATTTTTGACCATGCTGAAACAAAATGGCTATCTCAAAATTTTGATCAGGTGACTTTGGGAAAAATGAGCCTGGGAGGGGGCCTAGTTGCCCTCCATTTTTTTGTCACTTAAGAGGTTGCTAGAACTTTTAACTTCTGTTCCAATGAGCCCTCCCATGACATTCTAGGACCAATGGGTCGATACGATTACCCCCTGGGAAAAAAAAATAAACACGCACCCGTGATCTTTCTTCTGGTAAAAAATGCAAAATTCCACATTTTTGTAGATAGGTGCTTGAAACCTCTACAGTAGGGTTTTTCTGATACGCTGATATGATGTTGTGATTTTTATTAAGCTTCTATAGCTTTTAGGGGGTCTTTCTCCCTTTTTTCAAAAATCAGCCAAATTTTCTCAGACGCTTAACTTTTGATGGGTAAAACTAAACTTGATGAAACTTATATACTTGAAATCAGAATTAAAATTTGATTCTTTTGATGTATCTATTGGTATCAAAAATCCGTTTTTTAGAGTTTCGGTTATAATTGAGCCGGGTTGCTCCTTACTTACAGTTCGTTACCACGAACTGTTTGATATATTTTTTGGGTTAAGAGAATAAGATATTTGCGTCTCATATGCCATCTTCTATTCAAAGTACAAACTCTATAACTCGTAATTAGCAGACCCATATATACGATCGATATGTCTGTGTATCCTTGGCAAAAGCCAAAACAAGAGACATTCAAGTTTTGTGATAAAAACCAGCATTTTTTGACATGATGCCTATACATGCCACATTTCGATAGAGTCGTTTTTGGTTTAGAATCGGCATATCATCACCTTTGTATTAGCTTAAGAAACAAAACAAGTCTTGTGACGTCAGCTCCTAAACATGCCCCTTTTCGACAAGAATTCATTTTTGTTTCTATGGGGCATGGCCGCATAAAACCTGTTTCAAACATGCCACAAAGCGGCTGATCCTGTTTTCGACCGACCCAGTTTTTTGTCGTGGTTTACCTTGTCAGAGTTACATTTTCTTGATTTTTCAAAGTTCATTTTGAATTTCCTTCGTTGAAATGCAAGAGTTGGAATATTTCAGTAGTGTTTTTTGTTGTGGTTTACCTTGTCACAGTTACATTCTCTTGATTTGTCAAAGTTCATTTCGGTTTTCTTTCATTGAAATGCAAGAGTTGGAATATTTCAGTAGTGTTTTGTCGTGGTTTACCTTGTTACAGTTACATTTTCTTGATTTTTCAAAGTTCATTTTGGATTTCTTTCATTGAAATGCAAGAGTTGGAATATTTCAGTAGCGTTTTGTCGTGGTTTACCTTGTCATAGTTACATTCTCTTGATTTTTCAAAGTTCATTTGAATTTCTTTCATTGAAATGCAAGAGTGGGATTATTTCCGTAGTGTTTTGTCGTGGTTTACCATGTCACAGTTACATTCCCTTGATTTTTCAAAGTTCATTTTGGATTTCTTTCATTGAAATGCAAGAGTTGGAATATTTTAGTAGTGTTTTGGTGTGGTTTACCTTATCACAGTCACATTCTCTTGATTTTTTCAAAGTTCATTTGCATTTCATTCATTGAAATGCAAGAGTTGGAATATTTCAGTAGTGTTTTGTCCTGGTTTACCTTGTCACACTTACATTCTCTTGATTTTTCAAAGTTCATTTTGATTTTCTTTCGTTGAAATGCAAGAGTTGGAATATTTCAGTAGTGTTTTGTTATGGTTTACCTTGTCACACTTAGATTTTCTTGATTTTTCAAAGTTCATTTTGGATTTCTTTCATTGAAATGCAAGAGTTGGAATATTTCACTAGTGTTTTGTCGTGGTTTACCTTGTCACAGTTACATTCTCTTGATTTTTCAAAGTTCATTGTGGATTTATCTCCTTGAAATGCAAGAGTTGGAATATTTCAGTAGTGTTTTGTCATGGTTTACCTTGTCACAGTTACATTCTCTTAATTTTTCAAAATTCATTTTGAATTTCTATCGTTGAAATGCAAGAGCTGGAATATTCAGTAGTGTTTTGTTGTGGTTTACCTTATCACAGTTACATTCTCTTGATTTTTCAAAGTTCATTTTGAATTTCTTTTATTGAAATGCAAGAGTTGGAATATTTCAGTAGTGTTTTGTTGTGGTTTACCTTGTCACACTTACATTCTCATGATGTTTCAAAGTTCATTTTGATTTTCTTTCGTTGAAATGCAAGAGTTGGAATATTTCAGTAGTGTTTTGTCATGGTTTACCTTGTCACACTTACATTCTCTTGATTTTTCAAAGTTCATTTCGGTTTTCTTTCGTTTAAATGCAAGAGTTGGAATATTTCAGTAGTATTTTGTCGTGGTTTACCTTGTCACAGTTACATTCTCTTGATTTTTCAAAGTTCATTTTGGATTTCTTTCGTTGAAATGCAAGAGTTGGAATATTTCAGTAGCGTTTTGTCGTGGTTTACCTTGTCAGAGTTACATTCTCTTGATTTTTCAAAGTTCATTTTGAATTTCTTTCATTGAAATGCAAGAGTGGGATTATTTCAGTAGTGTTTTGTCGTGGTTTACCATGTCACATTTACATTCCCTTGATTTTTCAAAGTTAATTTTGGATTTCTTTCATTGAAATGCAAGAGTCGGAATATTTTAGTAGTGTTTTGTTGTGGTTTACCTGGTCACACTTACATTCTCATGATGTTTCAAAGTTCATTTCGGATTTCTTTCATTGAAATGCAAGAGTTGGAATATTTCAGTAGTGTTTTGTCATGGTTTACCTTGTCACACTTACATTCTCTAGATTTTTTCAAAGTCCATTTTGAATTTCTTTCATTGAAATGCAAGAGTTGGAATATTTCAGTATTTTTTTGTTGTGGTTTACCTTGTCACACTTACATTTTTTTGATTTTTCAATGTTCATTTTGGATTTCTTTCATTGAAATGCAAGAGTTGGAATATTTCAGTAGTGTTTTGTCGTGGTTTACCTTGTCACAGTTACATTCTCTTGATTTTTCAAAGTTCATTTTGGGTTTATCTCGTTGAAATGCAAGAGTTGAATTATTTCAGTAGTGTTTTGTCGTGGTTTACCTTGTCACAGTTACATTCTCTTTATTTTTCAAAGTTCATTTTGGATTTCTTTCGTTTAAATGCAAGAGTTGGAATATTTCAGTAGTGTTTTGTCATGGTTTACCTTGTCACATTTACATTCTCTTGATTTTTCAAAGTTCATTTTGAATTTCTTTCATTGAAATGCAAGAGTTGGATTATTTCAGTAGTGTTTTGTCGCGGTTTACCTTGTCACAATTACATTCTCTTGATTTTTCAAAGTTCATTTTGAGTTTCTTTCATTGAAATGCAAGAGTTGAAATATTGTAGTAGTGTTTTGTCATGGTTTACCTTGTCACAGTTACATTCTCTTAATTTTTCAAAGTTCATTTTGAATTTCTATCGTTGAAATGCAAGAGTTGGAATATTTCAGTAGTGTTTTGTCGTGGTTTACCTTGTCACAGTTACATTCTCTTTATTTTTCAAAGTTCATTTTGGATTTCTTTCGTTGAAATTCAAGAGTTGGAATATTTCAGTAGTGTTTTGTCATGGTTTACCTTGTCACAGTTACATTCTCTTGATTTTTCAAAGTTCATTTTGAATTTCTTTCATTGAAATGCAAGAGTTGGATTATTTCAGTAGTGTTTTTTGTCGCGGTTTACCTTGTCACAGTTACATTCTCTTGATTTTTCAAAGTTCATTTTGAGTTTTTTCATTGAAATGCAAGAGTTGGAATATTGTAGTAGTGTTTTGTCATGGTTTACCTTGTCACAGTTACATTCTCTTGATTTTTCAAAGTTCATTTTGAGTTTCTTTCATTGAAATGCAAGAGTTGGAATATTGTATTAGTGTTTTGTCATGGTTTACCTTGTCACAGTTACATTCTCTTGATTTTTCAAAGTTCATTTTGAATTTCATTCATTGAAATGCAAGAGTTGGAATATTTCAGTAGTGTTTTGTCATAGTTTACCTTGTCACAGTTACATTCTCTTAATTTTTCAAAGTTCATTTTGAATTTCTATCGTTGAAATGCAAGAGTTGGAATATTTCAGTAGTGTTTTGATGTGGTTTACCTTGTCTCAGTTACATTCTCTTGATTTTTTCAAAGTTCATTTTGAATTTCATTCATTGAAATGCCATAGTTGGAATATTTCAGTAGTGTTTTGTCGTGGTTTACCTTGTCACAGTTAAATTCTCTTGATTTTTCAAAGTTCATTGTGGATTTCTTTCGTTGAAATATGTTTTGTTGTGCTTTACCTTGACACACTTACATTTTCTTGATTTTTGTTAGGTTAGGTTAGGTTAGGCTAGATCAAGTTAGGTTAGGTTAAGTTAGGTTAGGTTAGCCTACGTACGCGCGCGTACGTAGGCTAACCTAACCTAACCTAACTTGATCTATCCTAACCTAACCTAACAAAAATCAAGAAAATGTAACTGTGTCAAGGTAAAGCACAACAAAACATATTTCAACGAAAGAAATCCACAATGAACTTTGAAAAATCAAGAGAATGTAACTGTGACAAAGTAAACCACGGCAAAACACTACTGAAATATTCCAACTCTTGCATTTCAATGAAAGAAATCCATAATGATCTTTGAAAAAATCAAGAGCATGTAAGTGTGGTAAGGTAAACCACGACGAGAAAACACTAGTGAAATGTTCCAACTCTTGCATTTCAATGAAAGAAATCCAAAAGGAACTTTGAAAAATCAAGAGAATGTAACTGTGTTAAGGTAAACCACAAACAAACTACTGAAATATTCCAACTCTTGCATTTCAACGAAAGAAATTCAAAATAAACTTTCAAAAATCAGAGAATGTAACTTTGAAAAGGTAAACCACGACAAAACACTACTGAAATATTCCAACTCTTGCTTTTCAACGAAAGAAATTCAAAATGAACTTTGAAAAATTAAGAGAATGTAACTGTGACAAGGTAAACCATGACAAAACACTACTGAAATATTCCAACTCTTGCATTTCAACGAAAGAAATCCAAAATGAACTTTGAAAAATCAAGAGAATGTAACTGTGACAAGGTAAACCACGACAAAACACTACTGAAATAATTCAACTCTTGCATTTCAACGAGATAAATTCAAAATGAACTTTGAAAAATCAGGAGAATGTGTAACTGTGATAAGGTAAACCACGACAAAACACTACTGAAATATTCCAACTCTTGCATTTCAATGAAAGAAATCCAAAATGAACTTTGAAAAATCAAGAAAATGTAAGTGTGACAAGGTAAACCACAACAAAAAAGTACTGAAATATTCAAACTCTTGAATTTCAATGAAAGAAATCCAAAATAAACTTTTGAAAAATCAAGAGAATGTAAGTATGACAAGGTAAACCACGACAAAACACTACTGAAATATTCCAACTCTTGCATTTCAATGAAAGAAATCCAAAATTAACTTGAAAAATCGTGAGAATGTAAGTGTGACAAAGTAAACCACAACAAAACACTACTGAAATATTCCAACTCTTGCATTTCAATGAAAAGAAATCCAAAATGAACTTTGAAAAATCAATGGAATGTAACTGTGAGATGGTAAACCACGACAAAACACTACTGAAATAATTCCACTCTTTCAATTCAATGAAAGAAATTCAAAATGAACTTTGAAAAATCAAGAGAATATATCTGTGACAAGATAAACCACGACAAAACGCTTCTGAAATATTCCAACTCTTGCATTTCAACTAAAGAAATCCAAAATGAACTTTGAAAAATCAATCGAATGTAACTGTGACAAGGTAAACCACGACAAAACACTACTGAAATATTCCAACTCTTGCATTTCCATGAAAGAAAACCGAAATGAACTTTGAAAAAAAACTAAGAAATGTAACTGTGACGAGGTAAACCACAACAAAACACTACTGAAATATTCCAACTCTTGCATTTCACGAAAAAAATTGAAAAATGAACTTTGAAAAATCAAGAAAATGTAACTGTGACAAGGTAAACCACGACAAAACGCTTCTGAAATATTCCAACTCTTGCATTTCAACTAAAGAAATCCAAAATGAACTTTGAAAAATCAAGCGAATGTAACTGTGACAAGGTAAACTACGACAAAACACTACTGAAATATCCCAACTCTTGCATTTCAATGAAAGAAAACCGAAATGAACTTTGAAAATTAAGAAAATGTAACTGTGACAAGGTAAACCACAACATAACACAACTGAAATATTCCAACTCTTGCATTTCAACGAAAGAAATCCAAAATGAACTTTGAAAAAATCAAGAGAATGTAACTGTGACAAGGTAAACCACGACAAAACACTACTGAAATATTCCAAATTTTGCATTTCAATGAAAGAAATCCAAAATGAACTTTGAAAAATCAAGAAAATGTAAGTGTGACAAGGTAAACCACAACAAAAACGCTAACTGAAATATTCCAACTCTTGCATTTCAATGAAAGAAATTCAAAATGGACTTTGAAAAATCTAGAGAATGTAAGTGTGACAAGGTAAACCATGACAAAACACTACTGAAATATTCCAACTCTTGCATTTCAATGAAAGAAATCCAAAATGAACTTTGAAAAATCAAGAGAATGTAGCTGGGACAAGGTAAACCACGACAAAACGCTACTGAAATATTCCAACTCTTGCATTTCAACGAAAGAAATCCAAAATGAACTTTGAAAAATCAAGAGAATGTAACTGTGACAAGGTAAACTACGACAAAACACTACTGAAAATTTTCCAACTCTTGCATTTCAACGAAAGAAAACCGAAATGAACTTTGAAAAATCAAGAGAATGTAAGTGTGACAAGGTAAACCATGACAAAACACTACTGAAATATTCCAACTCTTGCATTTCAACGAAAGAAAATCAAAATGAACTTTGAAACATCATGAGAATGTAAGTGTGACAAGGTAAACCACAACAAAACACTACTGAAATATTCCAACTCTTGCATTTCAATAAAAGAAATTCAAAATGAACTTTGAAAAAATCAAGAGAATGTAACTGTGATAAGGTAAACCACAACAAAAACACTACTGAAATATTCCAGCTCTTGCATTTCAACGATAGAAATTCAAAATGAATTTTGAAAAATTAAGAGAATGTAACTGTGACAAGGTAAACCATGACAAAACACTACTGAAATATTCCAACTCTTGCATTTCAAGGAGATAAATCCACAATGAACTTTGAAAAATCAAGAGAATGTAACTGTGACAAGGTAAACCACGACAAAACACTAGTGAAATACTCCAACTCTTGCATTTCAATGAAAGAAATCCAAAATGAACTTTGAAAAATCAAGAAAATGTAAGTGTGACAAGGTAAACCATAACAAAACACTACTGAAATATTCCAACTCTTGCATTTCAACGAAAGAAAATCAAAATGAACTTTGAAAAATCAAGAGAATGTAAGTGTGACAAGGTAAACCAGGACAAAACACTACTGAAATATTCCAACTCTTGCATTTCAATGAAAGAAATCAAAATGAACTTTGAAAAATCAAGAGAATGTGACTGTGATAAGGTAAACCACACCAAAACACTACTAAAATATTCCAACTCTTGCATTTCAATGAAAGAAATCCAAAATGAACTTTGAAAAATCAAGGGAATGTAACTGTGACATGGTAAACCACGACAAAACACTACTGAAATAATCCCACTCTTGCATTTCAATGAAAGAAATTCAAAATGAACTTTGAAAAATGAAGAGAATGTAACTGTGACAGGTAAACCACGACAAAACGCTACTGAAATATTCCAACTCTTGCATTTCAATGAAAGAAATCCAAAATGAACTTTGAAGAATCAAGAAAATGTAACTGTGACAAGGTAAACCACGACAAAACACTACTGAAATATTCCAACTCTTGCATTTCAATGAAAGAAAACCCGAAATGAACTTTGAAAAATCAAGAGAATGTAACTGTGACAAGGTAAACCACAACAAAACACTACTGAAATATTCCAACTCTTGCATTTCAACGAAGGAAATTCAAAATGAACTTTGAAAAATCAAGAAAATGTAACTCTGACAAGGTAAACCACGATAAAACACTACTGAAATATTCCAACTCTTGCATTTCAATAAAAGAAATTCAAATGAACTTTGAAAAATCAAGAGAATGTAACTGTGATAAGGTAAACCACAACAAAACACTACTGAAATATTCCAGCTCTTGCATTTCAACGATAGAAATTCAAAATGAATTTTGAAAAATTAAGAGAATGTAACTGTGACAAGGTAAATCACGACAAAACACTACTGAAATATTCCAACTCTTGCATTTCAACGAAGGAAATCGAAAATGAACTTTGAAAAATCAAGGGAATGTAACTGTGACATGGTAAACCACGACAAAACACTACTGAAATAATCCCACTCTTGCATTTCAATGAAAGAAATTCAAAATGAACTTTAAAAAAATCAAGAGAATGTAACTGTGACAAGGTAAACCACTACAAAACGCTACTGAAATATTCCAACTCTTGCATTTCAACGAAAGAAATCCAAAATGAACTTTAAAAAATCAAGAGAATGTAACTGTGCAAGGTAAACCACGACCAAAACACTACTGAAATATTCCAACTCTTGCATTTCAATGAAAGAAATTCAAAATGAACTTTGAAAATCAAGAGAATGTAACTGTGATAAGGTAAACCACAACCAAACACTACTGAAATATTCCAACTCTTGCATTTCAACGAAAAGAAATCCAAAATGAACTTTGAAAAATCAAGAGAATGTAACTGTGACAAGGTAAACCACGACAAAACACTACTGAAAATTTTCCAACTCTTGCATTTCAACGAAAGAAAACCGAAATGAACTTTGAAAAATCAAGAGAATGTAAGTGTGACAAGGTAAACCATGACAAAACACTACTGAAATATTCCAACTCTTGCATTTCAACGAAAGAAAATCAAAATGAACTTTGAAACATCATGAGAATGTAAGTGTGACAAGGTAAACCACAACAAAACACACTACTGAAAATATTCCAACTCTTGCATTTCAATAAAAGAAATTCAAAATGAACTTTGAAAAATCAAGAGAATGTAACTGTGATAAGGTAAACCACAACAAAACACTACTGAAATATTCCAGCTCTTGCATTTCAACGATAGAAATTCAAAATGAATTTTGAAAAATTAAGAGAATGTAACTGTGACAAGGTAAACCATGACAAAACACTACTGAAATATTCCAACTCTTGCATTTCAAGGAGATAAATCCAAAATGAACTTTGAAAAATCAAGAGAATGTAGCTGGGACAAGGTAAACCACGACAAAACGCTACTGAAATATTCCAACTCTTGCATTTCAACGAAAGAAATCAAAATGAACTTTGAAAAATCAAGAGAATGTAACTGTGACAAGGTAAACCACGACAAAACACTACTGAAATTTTCCAACTCTTGCATTTCAACGAAAGAAAACCGAAATGAACTTTGAAAAATCAAGAGAATGTAAGTGTGACAAGGTAAACCATGACAAAACACTACTGAAATATTCCAACTCTTGCATTTCAACGAAAGAAAATCAAAATGAACTTTGAAAACATCATGAGAATGTAAGTGTGACAAGGTAAACCACAACAAAACACTACTGAAATATTCCAACTCTTGCATTTCAATAAAAGAAATTCAAAATGAACTTTGAAAAATCAAGAGAATGTAACTGTGATAAGGTAAACCACAACAAAACACTACTGAAATATTCCAGCTCTTGCATTTCAACGATAGAAATTCAAAATGAATTTTGAAAAATTAAGAGAATGTAACTGTGACAAGGTAAAACCATGACAAAACACTACTGAAATATTCCAACTCTTGCATTTCAAGGAGATAAATCCACAATGAACTTTGAAAAATCAAGAGAATGTAACTGTGACAAGGTAAACCACCACAAAACACTAGTGAAATACTCCAACTCTTGCATTTCAATGAAAGAAATCCAAAATGAACTTTGAAAAATCAAGAAAATGTAAGTGTGACAAGGTAAACCATAACAAAACACTACTGAAATATTCCAACTCTTGCATTTCAACGAAAGAAGAAAAATCAAAATGAACTTTGAAAAATCAAGAGAATGTAAGTGTGACAAGGTAAACCAGGACAAAACACTACTGAAATATTCCAACTCTTGCATTTCAATGAAAGAAATCCAAATGAACTTTGAAAAAATCAAGAGAATGTGACTGTGATAAGGTAAACCACACCAAACACTACTAAAATATTCCAACTCTTGCATTTCAATGAAAGAAATCCAAATGAACTTTGAAAAATCAAGGGAACGTAACTGTGACATGGTAAACCACGACAAAACACTACTGAAATAATCCCACTCTTGCATTTCAATGAAAGAAATTCAAAATGAACTTTGAAAAAATGAAGAGAATGTAACTGTGACAAGGTAAACCACGACAAAACGCTACTGAAATATTCCAACTCTTGCATTTCAATGAAAGAAATCCAAAAATGAACTTTGAAGAATCAAGAAAATGTAACTGTGACAAGGTAAACCACGACAAAACACTACTGAAACTATTCCAACTCTTTGCATTTCAATGAAAGAACACCGGAAATGAACTTTGAAAAATCAAGAGAATGTAACTGTGACAAGGTAAAACCACAACAAAACACTACTGAAATATTCCAACTCTTGCATTTCAACGAAGGAAATTCAAATGAACTTTGAAAAATCAAGAAAATGTAACTCTGACAAGGTAAACCACGATAAAAACACTACTGAAATATTCCAACTCTTGCATTTCAATAAAAGAAATTCAAATGAACTTTGAAAAATCAAGAGAATGTAACTGTGATAAGGTAAACCACAACAAAAACACTACTGAAATATTCCAGCTCTTGCATTTCAACGATAGAAATTCAAAATGAATTTTGAAAAATTAAGAGAATGTAACTGTGACAAGGTAAATCACGACAAAACACTACTGAAATATTCCAACTCTTGCATTTCAACGAAGGAAATCGAAAATGAACTTTGAAAAATCAAGGAATGTAAACTGTGACATGGTAAACCACGACAAAACACTACTGAAATAATCCCACTCTTGCATTTCAATGAAAGAAATTCAAATGAACTTTAAAAAATCAAGAGAATGTAACTGTGACAAGGTAAACCACTACAAAACGCTACTGAAATATTCCAACTCTTGCATTTCAACGAAAGAAATCCAAAATGAACTTTGAAAAATCAAGAGAATGTAACTGTGACAAGGTAAACCACGACAAAACACTACTACTGAAATATTCCAACTCTTGCATTTCAATGAAAGAAATTCAAAATGAACTTTGAAAATCAAGAGAATGTAACTGTGATAAGGTAAACCACAACCAAACACTACTGAAATATACCAACTCTTGCATTTCAACGAAAGAAATTCAAAATGAACTTTGAAAAAATCAAGAGAATGTAACTGGACAAGGTAAACCACGACAAAAACGCTACTGAAATATTCCAAACTCTTTGCATTTCAACGAAAGAAATCCAAAATGAACTTTGAAAAATCAAGAGAATGTAACTGTGACAAGGTAAACCACGACAAAACACTACTGAAATTTTCCAACTCTTGCATTTCAACGAAAGAAAACCGAAATGAACTTTGAAAAATCAAGAGAATGTAAGTGTGACAAGGTAAACCATGACAAAACACTACTGAAATATTCCAACTCTTGCATTTCAACGAAAGAAAATCAAAATGAACTTTGAAACATCATGAGAATGTAAGTGTGACAAGGTAAAACCACAACAAAACACTACTGAAATATTCCAACTCTTGCATTTCAATATAAAGAAATTCAAAATGAACTTTGAAAAATCAAGAGAATGTAACTGTGATAAGGTAAACCACAACAAAACACTACTGAAATATTCCAGCTCTTGCATTTCAACGATAGAAATTCAAAATGAATTTTGAAAAATTAGAGAATGTAACTGTGACAAGGTAAACCATGACAAAACACTACTGAAATATTCCAACTCTTGCATTTCAAGGAGATAAATCCAAAATGAACTTTGAAAAATCAAGAGAATGTAACTGTGACAAGGTAAACCACGACAAAACACTAGTGAAATACTCCAACTCTTGCATTTCAATGAAAGAAATCCAAATGAACTTTGAAAAATCAAGAGAATGTGACTGTGACAAGGTAAACCACAACCAAACGCTACTGAAAATATTCCAACTCTTGCATTTCAATGAAAGAAATTCAAAATGGACTTTGAAAAATCTAGAATGTAAGTGTGACAAGGTAAACCATGACAAAAACACTACTGAAATATTCCAACTCTTGCATTTCATTGAAAAAAATCCGAAATGAACTTTGAAACATCATGAGAATGTAAGTGTGACGAGGTAAACCAAAACAAAACACTACTAAAATATTCCAACTCTTGCATTTCAATGAAAGAAATCCAAAATGAACTTTGAAAAATCAAGAGAATGTAACTGGGACAAGGTAAACCACAACAAAACGCTACTGAAATATTCCAACTCTTGCATTTCAACGAAAGAAATCCAAAATGAACTTTGAAAAATCAAGAGAATGTAACTGTGACAAGGTAAACCACGACAAAACACTACTGAAATATTCCAAATTTGCATTTC
>JAPEVW010000813.1:0-47000 GCA_027921565.1 Artemia sinica | reverse complement strand
TATAAATAGAAAAAGAAAATTATTACCGTTTAAAATTGCTGAAAACTAAGTTCCTAGCAGTGTTTGCCACCCCAGAGAAATTTCCTGGCGGGGCTGATGATGGACTTCCTTTCCTTTTCCACCTGTGTGCTGGTAGATATGAGAATGTAATAATTTAGCTGTATAGAGAAACATTTTAGTTAATCCCTACTCTCTCCTACCTCTTTCAACATTATCTGAAGCTTTATGAAGAGTAAGCAGTTTGTCCATTAAAATGCACTTTTTAGGAATCTACTCTATCTCCACCTAAGCAATGATTCACAACTCCCCCTCATTATAGCTGATACGCCATTACAGATCACCAAACGTAGCCTAATTTCATTAAAAAAATAAAGCGAACCAACTTGGTTGAATCCAGTACTGCCACCGTATGGTATTACTTCTTTTGTAACTGGGAAGTCTAAAATATAGTTGTTGATACTTTTAAATCAATTAGCTTCTCAGAATTTTAAATTGATTGCAAATTCGTCCTCTTTGGGGTAAAGTCCTAGTTTGGTGCCCCAAAATGGCAGAAAACAAGACTTTCCCCTGGCCCAACCTGTATGGTCACTCAAAAAGAGTTTTAGATATACGTTTGAATGAGCTCCCTCCCAATTATCTTGGGCTATCGGTTTGATACAATCACCCCTGGAAAAAAGCATAACAAATAAACATCCATCGACAATATTCCTTCTGAAAAACAACGTGAAATTCCACGTTTTGAAGATTGGGAGCTTGAAACCTCTACGGTAGGGTTCTCTGATGTGATATATCTAATAAAGGAATTTTTCAATAAGATGCCGTTTAAAATTTGCTGTATTTTGTTTTATTTTGCAAGCAATTTAATTACTACTACTACTACTACTAACAACTCATCGCAGCACCAAGCCGCCTGAGGTCAACAGTAGTAATCAACCTTATACTTTGCGTGCGCCCCTGTACCAGACAGGTTTCTGGTGGATATAGTCTGGTTTGATGGGTATAGTCTGGTATGGTTTGGTTCAAAGAGAGTGAGTATCCTCTCACATGGCATTATACTTCTACTACTTTATGTTCCTTTCTGTGTTATTCTGGACCTTGTATACACCTTTTCAAAGAGAGTGAGTATCCTCTCACTCACATGGCATTATACTTCTACTACTTTATGTTCCTTTCTGTGTTATTCTGGACCTATTCAAAGAGATTCAGAGCTCCCTCACATTCCGGGCCAACCAGATATGTTTCTAGGCCAACCGGACATGGTCTTATACTTTGAGGACTTGTGTTTCACTTTGATGAAGGACAAGTTGTTGTGACGCAATTTACCAGATTTCTAATTCAAGGTAGATACATGTCTTTTTAGGGTAAAACCTGTGTTAGAAAACCAACGCGTCTTGTTTAGCTGTTAATATATTCAATTATTTTTTGTATATATTCAGGTTTCAGATTATAATTTTCAACAGTTTGAATAGTTCATTCAATCTGTTAGTATATCAGTATCGATATTTTTGCAAAAATTTTACATAGATATGGAATATTCTAAGCCGCTTCTGGTAAGTAAAATTTTCTCATTATTATAATAAAAAGAAATTGCCTCGCCATTAAGTTAAGGACGAAATTCCTTCCTTACACTGTGTGGTTACCTCTTTTTTAAAAAGCTTCCTTCTTTTAAATATTAAACGGTCCATGTATTTCAATTTTAGTAAATATTCAAAAAAAAGAGGCATGTTCACTTTGATTTTGGCTCGTTGTATATGAAAAATTAAAATAGAATTTGCATATTAGTTTCGGCAGATATGAAAGGTCGCCTCCCTCCTCAATATCTTGCTCTTTACACTAAAGTTCGAATTTTGTTCGAATCACAAAAGGTTGGTTAAGATATCTCTTTTGAAAATGCTAAAAAAAAAAAAAAAAAAAAAAATAAGCGTATACGGTGAGATATAGGCTAGAGGGTGAATTCCTTATATACTTAATAATTTTTTTAGTTTAGGCTATGTCCAGGAATCCTTTTCTTCCTCTTTTTCTGTGATTTTAAGTATTTCGTAATTTAGGTATATAACTTTTAAAAGCTTTGCATATAATTGTCAACTTTTTTTTTTGTTTCGATACAATGGAATTGAAGATCCAACGCCCTCTGTTAATATTTTGAATAAGTAAGAATTGAGCTAGCTAATTAAATTTTGTCATTTTTTTTTTATTTCAAATTTTGACGGATTAGTACCATGATATTCGTAATTTAGGTATATAAGTTTTTTAAAAAACTTTGCATATATAAAAAATATATATATAATTGTCAACTTTTCGTGTTTGTTACTATGGAATTGAAGGCCTAATACATACCCCGTTTTACTAGTAAATTCAAATTTCAGGGGGACTTAGCCTCCCCTTCCCTCCAAAATCAAAATTTTCCAAATTTTACTTTAAAAGCTTTTTAAATATTTCTAAAGTGCTACAAACACCAGAATAAACTTTAGAGGGCAATTTATCTGTAAAAGAGGGCTTATTATTATTTCATTACTAAATTTTTCCTTCTTTTTTAAGAATGTTGAGGGTGATTCATGCCCTCCCTCCGAAAAGAGACCAAGATGGGATGATATCACATCAATGCAAGCTGCAAGGTCAAAAGTAATCAGAATTGCTAATTCCAATACACGTTCGTTGGACCAGCCAGGAGTCTCTATGCAACCTGGCAAGAAATTCGAGTCAGCCTCATCTGATCAAGATGGAGGGAACACTCCTCTTCACACCTTGCCAGGGACTTCTGATGTACAAGTGCAGCCAGAACTTGTAAATGTATATATTTTTTTTTCTTTTCCGTATTTTTTTTCAAAAATAAGACAAATTTTTTCTCAACTGCATAACTTTTGATGAGTAAAACTTAAATTTGTTTCTAAACTATTCTATAATAATAATCCTATTTCATTTTCTTTCATTAACCAAATTAGCAATATATAAAAGAGTGGTTGTAACGCCGAAGTAGCAAATAGCTTATCATATATTTATAAAACTTTACCTGTAATTTCTCTTTTAAAACCAAGATGTTTTCTAATGCAAAAAATCCGATTATTTCATTAAACAAATAACTATTATTTCATTGTTGACAGTTGAACAATCATTCTTAAACTAGGTTATCTTTTGTGCGTATTTAACCCGTTTATCAAATGTCCCATCGAGAAGGGTGAATTTTTAATCCTACAGGTATAAATTCGAATGCTAATCATTCGTTACTAAAGTGATTTTCAAATAACCGGATGTCTATCTTCGATAAGATATTAACACGAGAAAAAGGATTCTTAAAATTTGATTTTAAAAGAATTTGAGAATGAAACTCTAGGGTCGATATAATACACAAGTTCTATTTGGTGAAGTCCTCTACTCCCTATCTCGAAAGAGCTCCAATCCTTCTACTCCAAAGGAAGCTCCCAGTCCCCAAAGGTCCCCCCCCCCGGAGCCCTAAAAAGGATCATCCAAACATTTTAATTGCACTTTAATTGTTGATATGGAAGGGGAAAAAAGTTCTTTGCTTAACGAGATTTATTTGGTCCAGGTTAACTACATCCGACACTTCAATCAAATCCGTTGCTAAACGACATAGGAAAATTCGGATTGTCGAGAAAGTTACACCAACACCAGCAACCAATGTATGGGATTCATGGTCATTAACCGAAGCTGAAGAACAATGCTTCATAGAACATACTGCATCGGTTGAACGATGGTCGAATTTTATTGAGAATTATAATCAAGAGGGACAAGCACTAGAGATGGATCCCTATTTTGCATTTTTATTCTGAAAATTTTTTTGAATAAAACCATTAGTTTTATATATCATTCTCTTGTTCTAACTTATCCTCTAAGAATAAAACTTCATTTTCCTGACTAAAACGATATATATTTTTAACATGTTCAATTGTCACTATGAAAGACATAGACCAATGTAACTTTTTTTTTTCTTTTAATTGTTCAGGTGGCGGGACAATGACTATGAAAAAATTAACATAGTTTATTAACTTTATAAAAAATAATGGTTATTTCACATGGAAATAAAACCTTTTTTCTACAGATTAATGAAATACCACTGCCGTTGGATGATGAAACATCGGAATTTACAGGGCCAATTCTATCACCGCCAATGGAATTTCAGAGACGAACCTGCATTAGTTGTAGATAATATGGAATGGCAAGGGGTTTCCTTAACGATATTTTTGGGGACATAGCTAGCCTAGACGACTTAAATTGTGATATTGATATGCGAGAGGATTCGGACTGGGTAGATAGATTTATGCATGAACATTTAGGCGATGTAACTGAACCGGGTCCTCGTAAAGAAATTACGTCGCAGGAAAATACAGACTGGCTTGATCAATTGTCCCCAAACACCTTGGAATATGTACTAGGGGACCTCATGTCACCTCCAACCATTGCAGTTGAACAGACCGGGGGTATTGACAATTCTGAGTCACCCTCCACCATTCCGCTTAATGATACAACAATGCAAATTGTTGGGGCTAATTCTTCCGGGGACATTTTTAACGATAACTTTACTATTAGTGAACAAACAGGTGCAGGACATGAAAATAGTGCTATGTCCCCGGAATTGCGTGAATTTTATTTGTTAGAGTCTGCTCTAAGTCATTTGCAAACATATAGGGTAGATTTTAACCCTCCCAAGGAAAACGCGGGCATTATTTTAACTGACCCTGTGAAAGTTCTCCATAGCTACATCGACAGAATTCGAGCAAAAATTGAGATTCAGATTCAGAAATGGGAGGGTCAAGGGGTGGTTAAAGCATCGGTGTTCCAAAAAAGTTTATTTACAAAAGGGGACATCTGGGGATATTTTTTATTTTAATTTTTCAACAGGCAACCAGACTTTTTTACCCAGGTCTAAACGAATTTGAAGACAACTTTTTTTCAACTGGGGCGAATAAATTAATATCAACTTTGGACACGTTTAATGAGAGGGAGTGGGGTCCACCATTTTATACATTGAACGCATGGATCTGAATCTCAGTGGATTTAAAAAACTTTATTTTAAGGGGAGGGCGAGGTAAAAGAATAAAATGCCACCCAGATTTGTCGGCTACAGGAGGAGTTCAAGGTTTCAAATTTGACACGGGGCTGCAATGTTTTAAGTATGCATTTTTTAGCAGCAGCCAATAAAACATTAAACAAAGAATCGTCAATGAAAAATCTCGACGGACTTGCTCGCAACGGTGGAAAAAATTTCCCTAAAGTACATTTTGACTGTTTAGAGGGAAAGTATCCGGTGTCCTTGAAAGAAATAAGCATATTTGAAAAAGCAAACGAAAATCTTGGGTGTGGGGTGGTTGTTCTCCAGTATGACACTGAATTTGTAGATGGGGGAAAAAACCAAATAAAAAAGGGGTTTTGTATTCAGTGAGGACACCGATGGGAAAATGTTAAAAATTGGGTATGGGTTATTTACGAGCCTCCCAAAGATGTAAATTCTTATGGTCATTTTTTTCCCGGTTACAGCAATAAGTCGACTCTTATCTCAAGGTGTGAAGAAAGGAGAACGTTTCTATTGCCCCATGTGCCTTTCCCCATTCACATCTGAGCGAACATTCTCAGATGACATGAGCAATTGCAAAATTCATGGGAATCAACGAATTGAAATGCCGGCAGAAGGCAAAGATATTTTACAATTTAAAAATTTCCAAAATTCCCTGCTACAAGTTGATAAAATATCTTTGGATTTTGAAACAAGACTGGTTGAGGTATCGGACCCATCAAGGCCAAATATAGTCAAGGAACACAAACTAGTTGCGTGTTCCTACGCACACGCCCGTCGCGATTCCAACAATAAAATGCAATTGGAAGAGTTTTTTTTTACTATGGATGATGAGGGCAGCATGGAAAAGTTATTGGTTTCTTTAATAAAAACAGCAAACGGCGCAATTTCACGATTGCGTCACATCAATTACCCAATGACATTGTCAGATAAAGAGCAACTGGCGTTGGAAAAGGGGACAATTTGCTGGGTTTGTAGGATGCTCTTGCCCCAAAAGACGCGGTCCCAGGACCACAATCACCTTATTGACCCCAATTCAACGGGAAAAAGTAACTTTCGGGGGTGGGCACACATTCATGTAATTTAAAAATTAAGCAGCAACTTTTTCTTCCTGTTTTTATACATAACTCTAACTACGATCTGAAGTATGTGCTACCAGCATTAGCGCATCTTCAAAGAAATGGAACAATAGATGATGCATGGGTGATAGACAGCTTTACCTACAAAATCATACCTAAATCAGCGGAAAAGTTGCTTGTTTTGGATTTTATGTGGAAATTTGTTGAAGCCGACGTTGAGTACACGAATAAAATTCGCTTTTTAGATTCCTACAGTTTTTTGCCCAAATCATTGAGCGAATTAATTCAAGTGCAGAAAAACGATGACGGTTGCAATGCTTTCCCCCTTCTCAAGCAACAATTTCCAAATGATTAATATGATTTGTTGGCGGTCAAGGGAATATATCCTTATGACCATTATTGTTCCATGTCGAGATTCGCCGAGGAAACTATTCCTTGTATTGAATCGTTTTACGACAGTCTTCACGATCGTAGTTGCACCCCCGAGGAATACAGTTTTGCTAAAAAAGTTTGGGCAGAGGGAGTTTGTAAAATGGCTTTGACTACTGCAAGCTGTATTTGTCGAGTGACGTGTTAACTCTGTTAGACATTATGTGTAAAAATACGGACAAAATCTATGAGGGATTTTTAATCTTGATTTGGGCTATTATTTTTTTCATCTCCTCATCTAGTGATGGACCTCATCCTAAAAATTAGTGGGGAAAAAATTGGACTAATCACTGACATTGATCAGCATCTGTTCATAAAGATCAATGAGGGGTGGATTTGTTTTTCACGGGGATCGTATCTTGGAAACTGATCCAACAGGAGAGAAGACGGGGACAAAATCGGATGCAGTTTTCCTTGATATGAATTCTCTCTACCCCTCGGCCATGTCCCATTATGCACTACCTTGCGGTGACTATAAATGGCTCAATGACCCTCAAGCTCCCCATTTTCCCCAACATTGGCGGCGACAGTGTTGAGGAGAATGGACCGGTTGGATGGTTTTTTTGAAATTGATGGAGAGATACCAGTCGAGCTTCACGATTCAGTAAAGGATTTTGTTTTCCCGTGCATCAATAGACCTGTGACTAAGGACACTTTGAGCCCTCGCAATAGGCGTTTAGTCGAGGTGGACGGATTGCATTGGACACCTTCAAAACAAAAACTTATTGCTGACCTTCTGCCAAAAAAAAAAAACATAGTTGTACATCCTGTAGCTTTAAGATGGATGTGCAACAACGGTTTCAACGTCACAAAGGGTTCATATACGTAATAAAAACATACAAATATAGAAGTTCGTTACGTAAGTTAATTTGTGAGTTACGTCAGAACAAAATTTCGAGAAAGCCATTTAGCCAAAACAAGTAAATTAATATGCAAATTTCATTCTAATTGTTCATGTACGGTGAGCCAGAATCAAAGCTGTATTGATTCAAAAACGTTCAGAAATTAAATAAAAAAAACAAGTTTTTTTTTAGCTGAAAGTAAGGAGCGACATTAAAAATTAAAACGAACAGAAATTATTCCGTATGTGAAAGGGGCTGTCCCCCTCCTCAACGCCTCGCTCTTTACGCTTAAGTTTGACTCTGTCACATAACTTTATTTTTTTAAAACAATATGAAACTTTAGAGGAAAGAGCGAGGCGTTGGGGAGGGGACATCCCTTTCATATACGGAATAACTTCTGTTCGTTTTAAGTTTTAAACGTTGCTCCTTACTTTCAGTTAAAAAACTCGTTTTTTTTTGTTTTAATTGTTAAAAGAAATCCGTCCAACGCTTCGGCATTGCTCAACAGAACTGAATGCTGGGATTTTATATCTAATTGACATACGTTTTCCATTGCATTTAGAAAAATGTTTGTCTCTAAGCTCCATTAAATAAAGAAACAAGATTTTTTCAAACTGAAATTAAGGAGCAACATTAAAAATTAAAACGAACAGAAATTATTACGTATATGACGGGGGTTGCCCCCTGCTCAACACCTCTATCTTCACGCTACAGTTTTTCGGCCCTTCAAAAAGGTTATAGTGTTCTAATTAAACGACCCTTGTGTTTCAGGAGTCATTTTTAAAGAATTGCGACAAAATTTCAACTTTAGCGTAAAGAGCGAGGTGTTGAGGAGGGGGCAACCCCCTTCATACACGCAACGATATCTGTTTGTTTTAAAGTTTTAACGTTACTCCTTACTTTCAGTTAAAAAAAAGTCTTTTTTATAAATTTAATTTCGAATCGTTCTTTAAATGACGCCCGGATATCTGGCTCCCCCCCCCACGGAAAATCCCCCTCATCCACAGAAATATCCTCTGGACAATCTAATCCTGGCAAAATTCACCCCGGGCAATTACCCTTACACATCTCTACGCGTAAAATTGAACTGGTAAAGAAAAAGCAAGACATATGAAGAATTTCGTATATGAATTCTAACAAATTCAGCCAGTGTAAAATTTCCCCTGAAAAGTTCGCCTCTGACAACTTCCCTCTCTATTGAAAATTCTCCACGTGCAAAATCCTCCAAGTAGAAAATTCTTTCTCCCCTGCCCACCCAAAAAATGTATGCATACTTCACAATAACAAATACTATACGTAAACAATGGGCAAATTTTATAACTTAAGAACCTTTCCCAGGGGCTTTAGGGGATCATTTTATCTCCAAAGCCATAGTTTATTACGCATTTCAACTAAGCTGAACAAAATAGCTGTCTTAAAATTTTGATCGGACAATTTTGAGAAAAAAGTGGCGAGGGAGGGGCCTAGTAGCCCTCCAATTTTTTTGTTTATTTGAAATGGGCACTAGAACTTTACATTTCCGTTAGGATGAGCCCTCTCCCAATATTCTAGGCCCACTTAGCCCACACGATCACCCCTGGAAAATAACAAACAAAAAAACAAATAACACGTATCCGTGACCTTTCTTCTGGCAAAAATTACAAAATTCCAAATTTTTGCAGATATGAGCTTGGAACCTCTACAGTAGGAATCTGATGGTATGATTTTCTTTAAAATTCTATGGCTTCTAGTGGCTCTTTCCCACTTTTTTTTTTGAAAATCAGACAAATTTTCTCAGGCTCGTAGCTTTTTGATGAGTAAAACTAAACTCAATGAAACTTATATATTTGGAATCAGCATAATAAGCTAATTTTTTCTATACATCTATTGGTATCAAAATTCTGTTTTTTAGAGTTTCAGTTACTATTGAGCCGGGCCGCTCCTTACTTACAGTTCCTTACCACGAACTGTTTGATTACCCATCAAGATCCAAACAGAGGTCAGAGATGATTAGAATATTGATAGTTTTTTCTGCGTTACCAAAAATTTTCTGCGTTACCAAAGGTATGTATTCATAAAACTTTACTACCGGTTCCTTAAATCCCTGGTTAATGGCGTTTAAAATGTGTAAATCACTAATTGTACGTTGATTAGTACCGCCCTGCGTTTAAATTTAATATTTAGTTTTGGATAAAAATTCGAATATACTCAAATAATTGGCGAAGAATAGTAAATTTGTAAAAAATCCTTGTTAATATTACTATTAAAGAATTTCGGTTGGATGAAAAGGAGTATTATTGTTTGTATGGATGGAAATTTTGCGAGGCTTTTGATCTTCTACATAACTGAAACCATCACAACCTCTACAATACGATTTTCTTATCGATAAATACATAATATACATGTGTTTAAATACAATACAGAAGTACTTCATATAAATAGAAAAAGAAAATTATTACCGTTTAAAATTGCTGAAAACTAAGTTCCTAGCAGTGTTTGCCACCCCAGAGAAATTTCCTGGCGGGGCTGATGATGGACTTCCTTTCCTTTTCCACCTGTGTGCTGGTAGATATGAGAATGTAATAATTTAGCTGTATAGAGAAACATTTTAATTAATCCCTACTCTCTCCTACCTCTTTCAACATTTATCTGAAGCTTTATGAAGAGTAAGCAGTTTGTCCATTAAAATGCACTTTTTAGGAATCTACTCTATCTCCACCTAAGCAATGACTCACAACTCCCCCTCATTATAGCTGATACGCAATTACAGATCACCAAACGTAGCCTAATTTCATTAAAAAATAAAGCGAATCAACTTGGTTGAATCCAGTACTGCCACCGTATGGTATTACTTCTTTTGTAAGTGGGAAGTCTAAAATATAGTTGTTGATACTTTTAAATTAATAAGCTTCTCAGAATTTTAAATTGATTGCAAATTCGTCCTCTTTGGGTAAAGTCCTAGTTTTGTGCCCTAAAATGGCAGAAAACAAGACTTTCCCCTGGCCCAACCTGTATGGTCACTCAAAAAGAGCTTTAGATATACGTTTGAATGAGCTCCCTCCCAATTATCTTGGACTATCGGTTTGAGACAATCACCCCTGGAAAAAAGCATAACAAATAAACATCCATCGGCAATATTCCTTCTGAAAAACAACGTGAAATTCCACGTTTTTGAAGATTGGAGCTTGAAACCTCTACGGTAGGGTTCTCTGATGTGATATATCTAATAAAGGAATTTTCAATAAGATGCCGTTTAAAATTTGCTGTATTTTGTTTTATTTTGCAAGCAGTTTTAATTACTACTACTACTACTACTACTAACAACTCATCGTAGCACCAAGCCGCCTGAGGTCAACAGTAGTAATCAACCTTATACTTTGCGTGCGCCCCTGTACCAGACATGTTTCTGGTGGATATAGTCTGGTTTGATGGGTATAGTCTGGTATGGTTTGGTTCAAAGAGAGTGAGTATCCTCTCACATGGCATTATACTTCTACTACTTTATGTTCCTTTCTGTGTTATTCTGGACCTTGTATACACCTTTTCAAAGAGAGTGAGTATCCTCTCACATGGCATTATACTTCTACTACTTTATGTTCCTTTCTGTGTTATTCTGGACCTATTCAAAGAGATTCAGAGCTCCCTCACATTCCGGGCCAACCAGATATGTTTCTAGGCCAACCGGACATGGTCTTATACTTTGAGGACTTGTCTTTCACTTTGATGAAGGACAAGTTGTTGTGACGCAATTTACCAGATTTCTATTTCAAGGTATATACATGTCTTTTTAGGGTAAAACCTGTGTTAGAAAACCAACGCGTCTTGTTTTAGCTGTTAATATATTCAATTATTTTTTGTATATATTCAGGTTTCAGATTATAATTTTCAACAGTTTGAATAGTTCATTCAATCTATCAGTATATCAGTATCGATATTTTTGCAAAAATTTACATAGATATGGAATATTCTAAGCCGCTTCTGGTAAGTAAAATTTTCTCATTATTATAATAAAAATGAAATTGCCTCGCCATTAAGTTAAGAACGAAATTCCTTCCTTACACTGTGTGGTTACCTCTTTTTTAAAAAGCTTCCTTCTTTTAAATATTAAACGGTCCATGTATTTCAATTTTAGTAAATATTCAAAAAAAGAGGCATGTTCACTTTGATTTTGGCTCGTTGTATATGAAAAACTTAAAATAGAATTTGCATATTAGTTTCGGCAGATATGAAAGGTCGCCTCCCTCCTCAATATCTTGCTCTTTACACTAAAGTTCGAATTTTGTTCGAATCACAAAAGGTTGGTTAAGATATATCTTTTGAAAATGCTAAAAAAAAAAAATAAGCGTATAGGGTGAGATATAGGCTAGAGGGTGAATTCCTTATATACTTAATACTTTTTTAGTTTAGGCTATGTCCAGGAATCCTTTTCTTCCTCTTTTTCTGTGATTTTAAGTATTTCGTAATTTAGGTATATAACTTTTAAAAGCTTTGCATATAATTGTCAACTTTTTTTTTGTGTTTCGATACAATGGAATTGAAGATCCAATGCCCTCTGTTAATATTTTGAATAAGTAAGAATTGAGCTAGCTAATTAAATTTTGTCATTTTTTTTTATTTCAAATTTTGACGGTTTAGTACCATGATATTCGTAATTTAGGTATATAAGTTTTTTTAAAAAACTTTGCATATATAAAAAAAATATATAATTGTCACTTTTCGTGTTTGTTACTATGGAATTGAAGGCCTAATGCCCCGTTTTTACTAGTAAATTCAAATTTCAGGGGGACTTAGCCTCCCCTTCCCTCCAAACTCAAAATTTTCCCAAATTTTACTTTAAAAGCTTTTTAAATATTTCTAAAGTGCTACAAACACCAGAATAAACTTTAGAGGGCAATTTATCTGTAAAAGAGGGCTTATTATTTCATTACTAAATTTTCCCTTCTTTTTTAAGAATGTTGAGGTGGATTCATGCCCTCCCTCCGAAAAGAGACCAAGATGGGATGATATCACATCAATGCAAGCTGCAAGGTCAAAGTAATCAGATTTGCTAATTCCAATACACTTTCGTTGGACCAGCCAGGAGTCTCTATGCAACCTGGCAAGAAATTCGAGTCAGCCTCATCTGATCAAGATGGAGGGAACACTCCTCTTCACACCTTGCCAGGGACTTCTGATGTACAAGTGCAGCCAGAACTTGTAAATGTATATATTTTTTTTTCTTTCCGTATTTTTTTTTTCAAAAATAAGACAAATTTTTTCTCAACTGCATAACTTTTGATGAGTAAAACTTAAATTTGTTTCTAAACTATTCTATAATAATAATCCTATTTTATTTTCTTTCATTAACCAAATTAGCAATATATAAAAGAGTGGTTGTAACGCCGAAGTAGCAAATAGCTTATTAGATATATTTATAAAACTTTACCTGTAATTTCTCTTTTAACCAAGATGTTTTCTAATGCAAAAAATCCGATTATTTCATTAAACAAATAGCTATTATTTCATTGTTGACAGTTGAAACAATCATTCTTAAACTAGGTTATCTTTTGTGCGTATTTAAACCCCGTTTATCAAATGTCCCATCGAGAAGGGTGAATTTTTAATCCTACAGGTATAAATTCGAATGCTAATCATTCGTTACTAAAGTGATTTTCAAATAACCGGATGTCTATCTTCGATAAGATATTAACACGAGAAAAAGGATTCTTAAAATATGATTTTAAAAGAATTTGAGAATGAAACTCTAGGGTCGATATAATACACAAGTTCTATTTGGTGAAGTCCTCTACTCCTATCTCGAAAGAGCTCCAATCCTTCTACTCCAAAGGAAGCTCCCAGTCCCCAAAGGTCCCCCCGGAGCCCTAAAAAAGATCATCCAAAACATTTTAATTGCACTTTAATTGTTGATATGGAAGGGGAAAAAAGTTCTTTGCTTACAGAGATTTATTTGGTCCAGGTTAACTACATCCGACACTTCAATCAAATCCGTTGCTAAACGACATAGGAAAATTCGGATTGTTGAGAAAGTTACACCAACACCAGCAACCAATGTATGGGATTCATGGTCATTAACCGAAGCTGAAGAACAATGCTTCATAGAACATACTGCATCGGTTGAACGATGGTCGAATTTTATTGAGAATTATAATCAAGAGGGACAAGCACTAGAGATGGATCCCTATTTTGCATTTTTATTCTGAAATTTTTTTTGAATAAAACCATTAGTTTTATATATCATTCTCTTGTTCTAACTTATCCTCTAAGAATAAAACTTCATTTTCCTGACTAAAACGATATATATTTTTAACATGTTCAATTGTCACTATGAAAGACATAGACCAATGTAACTTTTTTTCTTCTTTTAATTGTTCAGGTGGCGGGACAATGACTATGAAAAAATTAACATAGTTTATTAACTTTATAAAAAAATAATGGTTATTTCACATGGAAATAAAACCTTTTTTTCTACAGATTAATGAAATACCACTGCCGTTGGATGATGAAACATCGGAATTTACAGGGCCAATTCTATCACCACCAATGGAATTCAGAGACGAACCTGCATTAGTTGTAGATAATATGGAATGGCAAGGGGTTTCCTTAACGATATTTTTGGGGACATAGCTAGCCTAGACGACTTAAATTGTGATATTGATATGCGAGAGGATTCGGACTGGGTAGATAGATTTATGCATGAACATTTAGGCGATGTAACTGAACCGGGTCCTCGTAAAGAAATTACGTCGCAGGAAAATACAGACTGGCTTGATCAATTGTCCCAAACACCTTGGAATATGTGCTAGGGGACCTCATGTCACCTCCAACCATTGCAGTTGAACATACCGGGAGTATTGACAATTCTGAGTCAACCTTCCACCATTCCGCTTAATGATACAACAATGCAAATTGTTGGGGCTAATTCTTCCGGGGACATTTTTAACGATAACTTTACTATTAGTGAACAAACAGGTGCAGGACATGAAAATAGTGCTAAGTCCCCGGAATTGCGTGAATTTTATTTTGTTAGAGTCTGCTCTAAGTCATTTGCAAACATATAGGGTAGATTTTAACCCTCCCAAGGAAAACGCGGGCATTATTTTAACTGACCCTGTGAAAGTTCTCCATAGCTACATCGACAGAATTCGAGCAAAAATTGAGATTCAGATTCAGAAAATGGGAGGGTCAAGGGGTGGTTAAAGCATCGGTGTTCCAAAAAGTTTATTTACAAAAGGGGACATCTGGGGATACTTTTTATTTTCATTTTTCAAGAGGCAACCAGACTTTTTACCCAGGTCTAAACGAATTTGAAGACAACTTTTTCACTGGGTGAATAAATTAATGTCAACTTTGGACACGTTTAATGAGAGAGGGAGTGGGTCCACCATTTTATACATTGAACGCATGGATCTGAATCTCAGTAGATTTAAAAAAAACTTTATTTTAAGGGGAGGGCGAGGTAAAAGAATAAAATGCCACCCAGATTTGTCGGCTACAGGAGGAGTTCAAGGTTCAAATTTGACATGGGGCTGCAATGTTTTAAGTATGCATTTTTAGCAGCAGCCAATAAAACATTAAACAAAGAATCGTCAATGAAAAATCTCGACGGACTTGCTCGCAACGGTGGAAAAAATTTCCCTAAAGTACATTTTGACTGTTTAGAGGGAAAGTATCCGGTGTCCTTGAAAGAAATAAGCATATTTGAAAAAGCAAATGAAAATCTTGGGGTGGGGGTGGTTGTTCTCCAGTATGACACTGAATTTGTAGATGGGGGAAAAAACCAAATAAAAAAAGGTTTTGTATTCAGTGAGGACACCGATGGTGGAAAATGTTAAAAATTGGGTATGGGTTATTTACGAGCCTCCCAAAGATGTAAATTCTTATGGTCATTTTTTTTCCGTTACAGCAATAAGTCGACTCTTATCTCAAGGTGTGAAGAAAGGAGAACGTTTCTATTGCCCCATGTGCCTTTCCCCATTCACATCTGAGCGAACATTCTCAGATCACATGAGCAATTGCAAAATTCATGGGAATCAACGAATTGAAATGCCGGCAGAAGGCAAAGATATTTTACAATTTAATAATTTCCAAAATTCTACATAACTCTAACTACTATCTGAAGTATGTGCTACCAGCATTAGCGCATCTTCAAAGAAATGGAACAATAGATGATGCATGGGTGATAGACAGCTTTACCTACAAAATCATACCTAAATCAGCGGAAAAGTTGCTTGTTGTGGATTTTATGTGGAAATTTGTTTGAAGCCGACGTTGAGTACACGAATAAAAATTCGCTTTTTAGATTCCTACGGTTTTTTCCCCAAATCATTGAGCGAATTAATTCAAGTGCAGAAAAAACGATGACGGTTGCAATGCTTTCCCCCTTCTCAAGCAACAATTTCCAAATGATTTATATGATTTGTTGACGGTCAAGGGCACATATCCTTATGACCATTATTGTTCCATGTCGAGATTCGCCGAGGAAACTATTCCTTGTATTGAATCGTTTTACGACAGTCTTCACGATCGTAGTTGCACCCCCGAGGAATACAGTTTTGCTAAAAAAGTTTGGGCAGAGGGAGGGTGTAAAAATGGCTTTGACTACTGCAAGCTGTATTTGTCGAGTGACGTGTTAACTCTGTTAGACATTATGTGTAAAAATACGGACAAAATCTATGAGGAATTTAATCTTGATTTGGGCTATTATTTTTTATCTCCTCATCTAGTGATGGACCTCATCCTAAAAATTAGTGGGGAAAAAATTGGACTAATCACTGACATTGATCAGCATCTGTTCATAGAAGAGATCAATGAGGGGTGGATTTGTTTTTCACGGGGATCGTATCTTGGAAACTGATCCAACAGGAGAGAAGACGGGGACAAAATCGGATGCAGTTTTCTTTGATATGAATTCTCTCTACCCCTCGGCCATGTCCCATTATGCACTACCTTGCGGTGTACTATAAATGGCTCAATGACCCTCAAGCTCCCCATTTCCCCAACATTGGCGGTGACAGTGTTGAGGAGAATGGACCGGTTGGATGGTTTTTTGAAATTGATAGAGAGATACCAGTCGAGCTTCACGATTCAGTAAAGGATTTTGTTTTCCCGTGCATCAATAGACCTGTGACTAAGGACTCTTTGAGCCCTCGCAATAGGCGTTTAGTCGAGGTGGACGGATTGCATTGGACACCTTCAAAACAAAAACTTATTGCTGACCTTCTTCCAGAAAAAAACATAGTTTTAGTTGTACATCATGTAGCTTTAAGATGGATGTGCAACAACGATTTCAACGTCACAAAGGTTCACAGAGCACTCCAGTTTAGTCAAAAACCCTATCTGAAAACGTTTGTTGACACTTTTGTCAACAAACGTTCTGCAGCGCAGACGAAGGCTGAAAAAGAAGTTTATAAACTCATTTTGAATTCGGCTTTCGGCAAAATGTGTGAGAGCGTTCGCAATAGGAATCGTTGTGACGTCGTGACCGATCCCGAACAATGTGCTCGAATTATTGCCGATCCAAATTACACTTCCTTCACAATCATTGGCCCGGACATGGTACTTTTGAATAGGAAAAAAAGACGCATTGTCTTGAATAAAAATATTGCTGAAGGCAGTGCGATCTTGGAGATCTCTAAAAAGCTCATGTTGGAATTCTACTACAATGTGGCTAGGGTACAGTGGCCTGAAAAGGGGCAAGTAGAGGTCTGCTACGGGGACAACGGATTCTCTACTGTTAAAAGTAAAAAAAACCCCAAATCTAATTGATGATTTGGCGCACGGTGAAATTATCAGCTCACGGATGGACTACACCGATTGGGGTGGTCTTTACCCAGAGCTAGTGAAACGTCGGGCACCAATCAGCTTTTATTTTTTAAATCTGAAAACGGGAAGCGACATGATTTCCCGTGGTATGTTTTTAACTTCCGAAGGTGTACTTTATACAGACACATGACGAGGAAATCAAGAAACGTTGCAAAGGAGTACCCACGCGCTATGTGGATAAGAATTTCGATATGGACATTTATAGGAATTGTATTGTTGAAAATACAATTCCACGAGCCAAATTGCTGGCAATTCGTTCTCTCAAATACAGAAACTTTACTGTAAATGTAGAAAAAATTGCCATGAGTACCATCTCCGACAAGGTCTATGTTTGTCAAGACGGTGTGACCACCCTCCCCTTGGTCACTATTTAACTTCAGACCGGGCCGAATGTGTTACCCATAGGGAAAATCTCGGTTTAAATAAAGTCCTGTAAATTATTTCCTAAAACCTTTTGGGGGGGGCCTCGCGGCCTTTGGGGGGGGGATCGTGGCCCGGGGTGGGGCGGCCGCCAGTGCGGGGGGCGCACCGCCACTATTGAAGTTATCTTTTTTTACTTAGAGCAGATTTTTTTTGTAAATGTTTCATTAAAAAAAAAGTGATATTATTTCAAGTGCTCTCTAATTTAATGCTGTATTTTTTTTTCTCTATAAATAAACAAAAAAAGTATTCAAGTGTTTTTTTTCTCTGTGTGCCTATATAAATGTTGTATTTTTCTTATAAATAAATTTAAAAAAAAGTGTATTTTTTTCATGTTTAATGTGCTTTTTTAAGTATTGTTACTTTTCTATGCATATAATAAAAGAAAAATGATTCTTTATTCGTCTTCTTCTTCTGAACAGAGTAGTAGTAGGGAAATTATTTAGTCATTTACACAGCCATAGTCTACAGTTAGTTGTCCAGGTGAACTGTTGAAGGGAACATGTATCAATTTAAAACACCATTCAGATCGTTTCTGTGTGGCCCTCAATGTCGGGCAAAACAACACTCTTAACTAAAATAATTAAAAATTGTGATAAAATGTTTGTGGAAAAGCCGAAAAAAATCTACTATTGCTATAGTATTTGGCAGGAGTCATACGATAAAATAAAGCAATTGCTGTCACCATGGGATCGGTGCAGATACAGTTCATACAGGGACTTGATGTTTTCAACATTATTGAACCAAACTCTTGGCTGATCATTGACGATTGGCTGAATCTATTGAACAATGGTCCCAGCAAATGCTGCAATTGTTCACTGTTCGCTCTCATCATGAACAGATTTCCGTTACTCTGGTTCTAGACAATCTCTTTCATCAGAGCAAATGTATGCGAACACTTGCTTTGAACTGCACCTACTATATCATCTACAGAGTTGTTTTCGTGATTCTAGCTCGCTAATAACCCTCAATAAACAAATCTATCCAGGTGCCACTAAATTTCTGCTCTCAGCATACAATCAGGCAACTAATAAACCCCACGGTTATATCCTATTGGATCTTAATCAAAATACACCCGAGGATCTGCGTGTAGTCACAGATATTTTCGACAATGAAATTACAGTATATCTCCCTGTGAACACTAAAAAGACCTATTAGTCGCTATTATGACACTGAAGAAACTACATGAAAATAGACATTTGTTTTCAGTTCTAAGCACTTCAAAACCTCCGCTTAGGAAAGCAATAATCAAACACGGTATTGACAATGATTTCATTAATCTAATATCTGAACTTTGTTTAAATTTGACCGAGGGTAATGTTCAACTGCCAGAAGTAGTTAAGCAACAGGCAAAGCAACATCGTTCCATTGTACGTACATTGGCCTCTAAAAAGAAAGGAAAGAATTTTAAAAGGAATCGACTTCTTCAGGCGGGCGGTAGCTTTTTCACACTTTTACTGCCAATAATTGCAGGACTTGTAATCAGTTTTATCTAGTGAGAATGGCAAAACCCTACAAATTGACTCCAATAGAACTAGCTCTCTCACCCGTCGAACACTTTGAGAACAATCTGAGTAAATTCCTTGACAATGAAACTATTGAGGATGATAAAAAACTGCTTTTACTTCAAGATGCACTTCGCCGAGTGGACAAACACAGGTCCTATCGGTCGAAACCCACTGCTGCTGATCACAAAAAAAGAATCATCTTCTCAAGAGTCTGCTGCTGCTGCTGGAACACAATTAAAGAAGGAGGAAATGGATTCAATTGTATTGAAAATTGGAAATCTAATGCCCCACTCATATCGTGAAAAAAGTAAACGACTCCTAACCTATCTCTTGGAAAGTGGTCATATTCAAGTTGAGAGCAATGGGAAGGGATTATAATTCAGGGCAAAGAGCTATAATCTACTTGATTAATCTATGACATGGTTACAAATCGTAAAGGGCTATTATCATTTGACGCTCATCTATACAATTTTCTAAATACATTAAACTTCCCCAAAAGTCTTATTAGCAATAGACAAATTCTAAAAAAAATAAATGAACATGCATCATCATCATCATCATCAACAACATTGACACCATTAAAATATGAAGAAGAAGAAGATTTTAAATCAATTTTGGAAAACATCACACAACAGCAACCTTATAAGAAAATCGAAATATATTTTCTTGTGATTATTATCTCTTCTAATCAGCAGTTGTACTAAACCAATTCTGCTCAAGTCATCCTCAGGGCTATACTGTGGTGTTTATCTTCCCCATAGTATAGTGCAGACGGTTTTTTTTTATATCATCTATTTTCCCTTCTTGTTTTAGTTTTATTTTTGTGTTTAAAGCTTTTTCCAATAGGCAATGATTAGAAGTCCTCCAAAAAAAGTCCCCCCAGATCCCAAATCAAATTCCAGTGAAAGTGTCATAGTGAAAGATACCCATCCTGGCTGGTCAAGCACCCTATCTCAAAGTTCTAATGATAGCTCCAATTCGGAGAATAGGACAATGATAAGTGTAGGGGCTAATGTAACCATAAATGATGATAATGGGTTTCAAGAGGTCCTCTCTAGAAGTTCTAAAAAAAGGAACAAAATCTCCCCAATTAAAAGCATTTCCCCCTCTCCCTGCCCAAGATCTTCCCTCCAAAAACTTAGGAATTTACCTTAAAATTACTCCCACTACCCCTTTGAAATAAAAATGATCACTGCAATAAGAGTTGCAATTTTTAAATTGCTAAAATCAATGTTCTCTCTTAACATTAACCCTGATGGATCTCTGCTAATAGCTGTAGAAGATCAGAAATCAGCAGATACAATAATTAACCTTAAATCCCTTCTGAATACCCAATTATTGCATCTAATTGGAACCCAAAACAATCACCAACAAAAATAGTAGTTTATAATGTTCCCCCAGAGATATCTATCTACTCAGGAGTTAAAAGAAGGCCTTTCAGATAGGGCTGGAACACACAATCCCAGTTGAGGATGTTACCCAACTTGAAAAACCTAACTCTAATGGCCTAAAAACTAGTAGATCCTTCTTATTTACACTGAAGGATAAAATTGATATCCCAGAAAAATTATTCCTATTTGGGCAAATCAAACCACACAAGGAATACAAACCTAAGCCTATTCAGTGTCAGAAGTGTTTCAAACTGGGACACACGACAAACAAATGCAATGAAATTCTCCAAGAGTGTAGTAATTGTAAATCTTTCCATCCTAAAGGGCTGACAACTTGCAACAACACTCAGCCTACATGCATCAATTGCAAAGGCCCACATGAATCTACAAATAAATCATTATGCCCTGCATACAAGAAAAGAGCTCTAACACTCCAAATATCAACAGAGAAGGCCATCCCATACCCCTTTGCAGCAATGGAAGCAAATGCTGCCCAACAATACCAAATAAAGCCTGTAATGAAACCAACCAAAACCCCCAAGTAAAATGCCCCCAATGCATCAAGCACCCCATATAAAACACCATCTTCTAAGCCCCTAGCTCAAATCCCTATCAGAAGGAATCACCAAGCCAACAAGCCTCCTTGTCTGGTGAGATGAGGCCAGCCTGGCCCTCCCTCCCAAGAAGAAACAAACCAGAAACACTACCAGGAATCAATCCCTTAACCAACAAACAGGATGCACTACCAAAAATGCAATCCCCAAATATATGCTTATTCATTCTAAACTGTAATGCAGTTCAGGCCATGAACATACATCAACTACAGAAAACAAAAATTATTACAGAATTGGCAAAAATCTACATCCCAGATGATATGCTCATTCAAGCAAAAAAAGATCTTGCTTTACTCTTAACAAAGCTGAACATTGATACACAGTCATATGAAGAATAAATCAACAACACAACATTTATCAATACTCCAATGGAATGTAAGATCACTCAGAGAAAATAAGCTAAATGAACTAATATCATTTATGAATAATAATTAAATTAATATTGCTTGCCTCCAGGAAACTCATTTAACCCAAAATCAACAAATTAGTTTTCTGGGATATACTATCCTGAGAAAGGATAGATCTTCAGAGAGAAAAGGAGGTGGTGTAGCTTTATTAGTTAATAATAATATAAAATTTTGTGGCATCAATTTTCCAGATTTTGAAAATGATGTTGATGTAATTGGTATAAGTGTTTGGCTGAATAATTTAAAAACCTACATAATAAGCTTTTATAACCCTAATGGCCAAACTACAGATGCCAAGGATTTCTTTAATTATATAAATAATTCTAATATGTTAAAAATATCATTATTTGTGGTGATTTCAATGCCCACAGCCTTTTGTGGGGAATAAACCAGCAAATAAAGCTGGTAAATTTATTGAGCATATGACTTCAAATAATAATGAATTAGTTGTTGCTACCCCTCCAAACCTGAATACTTATTTCAACCCCAAAGTGGCAATTTCTCCACAATTGACCTACAAATTGTGTCTTTAAATTTTTGAACAAAATTTACATAAATAAAATTGATAGTCTGTGTACAGACCACATTGCTATAGTTTTGCTCCCTAAATGAACCTGCTGAAACTTCATCTCATACATCCAAATATATCAACACTAAAGCAAATTGGTCTATTTTCCAAAATAAGCTAAGTGATGAAATTACAAGTTTCACCTAAAGTTCATGCATTTCTAACACAACAGTTGACACACATGCTGAAGCGTTGACATCTTTACTAATAAATACAGCTAATCATGCTATCCCCTGGACAACACCTAAGAAAACATTCCCTAAACAAATTCCTAAAGAATGGTGGACAAATGACTGCCTAAATAAATGGAGGATAAAAAAGGCAGCTAGGACAGAATTCATAAAAAAAAAACCACACACCTACTACATATTTAAAAAAATTACAAGCAGAATCTAATCTAAAAAGGACTATAATAGATGCTAAATATATAAATACTGGAATAATTTTGCAAATAATCTCTCCAGAGAAACAAATGAGCCAATTATACATAAAGTCATAAGCCACGTATGTGGGAAAAAGACTTCTCCCAACCCACTCCTGTATGAGCTTATACATAATAATACCCATTATGACAATGACAATGAAAAGGCTAACCTATTTGCAACTCTTTTTGTTAATAAGCTAACATCAAATAATCAAAGCGAACTGTCCACAATTCCTATGAACCCTAGTTACCAACCACGCCCAGGATCCGAGTACATAACTAATCCATTTTCAATCCAGGAATTGAATAATGCAATACATCATATTAGGTCCAAAACTGGCAGTAGCTATGACAATATACACCCTACATGGATAAAGAATCTCCCATCTTCATACAAACAAGAACTGCTAAATTGTTATAATCACGCTTGGGCATCTTCTAGGTTTCCCCAATATATGGAAATGTTCGTCCCTCCTACCAATCCTAAAGAAAAATAAACCAAAAGATAACCCTGAGTCTTATAGGCCCATAATGATTACACCTGTGATGGGGAAAATAATGGAGAAAATGATTTATCACAGACTCCTCTGGTTTGTTGAGAAAAATAATATGATCCCACATACTCAAACTGGATTCAGGAAATACCACTCCTCAACAGATGCTTTCATTTTGCTAACAAATGCAATAAATGAATCTTTCTCAAAAAATAATATCCTAGTGGCAGCTTTCCTAGATTTTGAAGGAGCTTATGACAATGTGAACCACCAAATCCTTTTAAATAAACTTGCAAACCTTGGAGTACCTCCTAAGCTAGTATCCTTTATTAAATCCTTCATAGAAGTGCGAAGTTTCATTGTTTGTGTTGGTTCAGCCTCTTCACCCCAAAAGACAATATCAAAGGCCTACCTCAGGGAGCAGTCCTCAGTTGCCTCCTTTTTGCCCTATATCTCTGGGACATGAACCTACCCCACACGAATCTACAATATGCTGATGATCTGGTGCTATGGTCATCTGGCAACACCTTTCAGATAGCACAGTCAAATCTGCAAAAGTCACTTTTCCAGTTTGAAAAATTCTCTCAACATTCAGATTTACCCATTGCACCCACCAAGTCAAAAATAATCCAATTTCACCGGAAGCGAAACCATGTTAATGCAAAACTAACTCTAAATAAAACAACTATTCCAGAAGATAATAATATTAATTACCTAGGTCTCATGCTTGACCAAAAACTCAATTTCCACCTCCACATTTCAAACACAATAAAAAAAATGTTTATAGAAAATCAAATATACTAAAAGACTTCTTTCCACACCCTGGGGTTGTAAGGAGAAAACTTACTCCAGTTTTTATAAATCACATATAAGACCCCATATTGACTATGGGCTCATTGTCTATGGTGCATGTGCAAAGACCCAGATGCAAAAAATTGAAACAACACAAAATGATATAATACGTCTCATATTTGGTCTTAGGAAACCCACAAGCACCAAGTTTCTGCTTATGGAGAGTGGATTAACAACACTAAGGGAGAGACGTAGCTTTCTCTTGATAAAACATCTTACAAAAAATTGAATCAAATAGCTCACACACATTACATAATTGGTTAAGAAATCCAGCCATGTATAGAGGTATTGCAGATGAGTATGCCAATATTCAAAGAAGTTCCCTGTACCAGCAAAGTCTATTGCACCTACTTTCCCTCAATCCCCCCCATGGAATTGGTCATTTCCCATAATAAATACTGAATTTTCAAAATGGAATAAAGATTTAACCCCCATTGCTTTTGTCCAGAAAAAATTTGCAGAACTTAATACAATTACCTATAAAAATCACTTCCAAATATTTGTTGATGGGTCAAAAATGAATGAAAAGGTTGCAAGTGGTGTTTTCCTTCCTCACCTGAAAATTGCAATGGGCGAGAGATTATTTAATAATTTATCTATAATGTCTGCTGAGTTAAATGCCATAATCATGGCATTAGAACACCTTAAGCAAAACCAACCTTTGATTGAAAATTCGAATAATATTATCATCTATTCCGACTCTTTATCAAGCCTTGAGTTGCTGGCCTCAGCTCCTCAATATAAGTTGGACATTGACACTTATCATTGTCACAGTATTATTGATAATCTTGCTTCAAGTGGCATAAAAACTTACTTTCAGTACATTCCTAGCCACTCTGGCATAAGTGGTAATCATCAGGTTGATGAAATAGCAAAAAATGCTATAAATATTGACCAGCCAAGTGGGAGACCAATCCCAATTAGAGATATTTACCGATGGAGGCTATCAGATATTAATTTTAATAAGATTAATCCTATCCTTTCCCCTTTCCCAATAAGTATCTTTCTAAAATTTATCATAGAATTCGTTCTGGAACAAATGGACTAAATTTCCTTGCATTCTCATATAAGCTTTCTAATTCAAGTGGTTCAATTCCCCTGTCCCCTCTTTGCAGGCATTGTAATATGAATAATGAAACAAATTGACCATTGCCTATTTGAATGTAATATGCTGACGTCTGCACAACATACCTTGCTTTGTAAACTGTTAAAATACTTCAAACACCACAAAATCCCACTATCAGCCAGAGCCCTAGCCAACTATACCTGCACACAGAGCATAGAAATCGACATCTGTCATCTTATATTTGAACTCCTAGAGTCGAAAGATCTGCTGAAAGATATCTGAATATATCTAATAAATATGAGGCAATCAAGCCAGTAGCTCTGTAGCCCACAGAGTGAAGCAAAAGGAAAAGGGCTAAATAGTTTTACTGAAAAAGCCGCCTGCTGTTAAATAGAAGAAGAAAATACTAGCACACCACTGATAGCTAGACAAAAGTGAAGACGTATCAAGTCAACGTCACCATTACCTCCACCAGCCAGTATACAAAAGGGTAGCGGACGTTACACAACGTGTTTACGTTCAAAATGGCTGAAGTTCTGAAAGGTGTTTATGAAAATATTGGTGAGGCGGGGAGTTTAAGTTCCCCCACCACTCTTTCCAAAGTCACTGGTGTTCACACTAAAAGTGTACAAGACTATCTACAAAATGAATCAAGTTACACTCTGCATAGAAATCATAGACTTCGTGCCAATCAATATCGAAAAACTAAAGCCTTTTACCCATTGCATATAATGCAAGCAGATCTCCTGACTCTAGATGAGCTTCAAAGACGTCACAATACATCGTACAAGTACATTCTACTTGCAGTCAGTGTTTTTTAGTCGCTATGCATATGCAATTCCATTGGGATCAAAGAGAGGTGTTGAAGTTGCCCGGGCCATTGAAAGTATTCTCGAACAGGATTCATATAAAAAAATTCAAACGGATCGCGGTAGGGAATTTGTTAATCCCCATGTTGCAAAAGTACTAGAAAAATATAGTACACTGCTCTATCATAGTCACAGTCCTATAAAGGCTGCATTGGCCGAACGATTGATAAGAACTATTCGACTTTTAATTTCAAGATATTGTACATTGAAAAATACTCCGGCTTTTATTCATGATCTAGATAAAATCATGTTGATTTATAATCAACGACCAATCGATCATTGTCCAACTCTACGCCAACGGAAGTTCATCATTCTGATCATGATACAATTGACACCCTTTCTTAAAACAGTATTCCAATGAAACGATTGTCAAGAAAAAAAATAAATTCAATGTTGGTGATACTGTTCGAATTAATAGAACAACTAATGTTTTTGAAAAGGGGAATTACTTGTAGTCCACCGAACTTTTTTAAAGTGGCAAAAAATCCTAGACACTAAACCCATAACTTATCGCCTGCGTGATACCAAAGATGAAGAGATTCTCGGTGGCCTTTATGACTATGAATTGCAAAAAGTTAAAAATGCTAGTGAAATCTATCAAATTGAAAAGATATTTAAGACACGTACTCGCAGGGGTAAGAAACAGTTACTTGTTCGGTGGCTAGGATACAACTCTGATTTTGATTCTTGGATCGGTGTTGAAGATATTGACAATGCCCAATGATTTCTATGTAACTTTCATGTCCAACGTTTCCGATCCTCTCTACAGCGACTTGAATACGACAAGTGATTTTTGGACAAAACTCTCCCCTGCCATCAAATTTGACGGTGCGTATGAAGTGGCTCTTGTCGACTGTATTCTCAAAAAATACCTACGACATCCTGAGAAAGGATCGTGTGTATGATATAAAAGTTATACCATTCGATTGGACACTCTTTGTCGACTATGAATGGGTTGAAGCACTTAAATCTAGTGAAATATCCACATGCCAAATTGAAATATATTGAATATGATAATATGGGAGATTTTGTGTCGTACAATCAATAGAAAAATCTCATATCGTAGGAATGGTACATTCCATTTTAATTATTCATTGGAACATGATAGGATTTACATTACCTCACCTGTTGACACTGAAATAATTATTCTCAATGATAATCTGAGAGATGTTCTTGGCTTTAAACAGAATATGATCAATGGGAAAAATGCTGGCACCGTTTACGGGATGAATCAAGTTATTTTAGCTGATTATCCACCTGGTTTTGCCTCGGACTCTTGCATATTTCTCTATGGCATCCTTTGTGGAAACGTCGAGAGTCGGTAATTCAATGTCCCCCTCCTACGTGTTCTTGAACGAAAAACAACTCATGAACTTGTTCATCAGTATAATATAAAGCATCTTCAGTATGTTCCTGTAAACACTTCGTATTTGGAACTCTGCCAGTTAACACTAAGAAGTGAATTGGGTGATCCTCTAGCAATAACAAAAGGCTTAGCAGTGATTACATGTCATTTTCGACCCATTGTCAACGACAGCACAATCACCTAAAATGAACAATAGGAGAATTCCATTTGTCTGTCCCGATATCGATTGTTATGTTGGTGCCTGAGTCCACGTCAAATAGGCAATGGATTGGACTACTACAAGGGTCGTACTACAATGTCTGGCTATGGTCTTGGTAGCTGGTTTGCTAGGCTATTTCGTTCAGCACTACCCCTTGCCAGAAAATATCTTGTACCTGCTGCATCAAATTTTTGCTGCCTCCACACTACAGGACTGGGGGTCGGGCAAGAATTTCAAGGAGAGTGTTAAGGAAAATATTAGATCTTCAGCAAGAGCCGTTGGTGAGCAACTAAAATCTCGACAAAATAGGGAGGGATTGAAAAGGATGCGTTCGCGTCATTCACTCATCAGTCTCCACCCAGGCGGTAAGCAAAGGACATCAACAAGGACTTTGAGAAATAAAACAACGAAGGCCAATAAGAAGAAAAAAGAAAAAGATTGTTAGATCAAAGAAGGATTTCTTCTCCTAAGATGACTTATCTCCCCCACAAGGAATCATATCCATCAATCAGTTCCTCATTGAATCTATTCAATGCTGAAAATGTTGATGTCAGTGTCAAGTATGGCTACTATGAACAATTTCACCCCAACAACCCCTCTCGGAAAATATACCCTTTTCAAATATTTTCCAATGAAGACTATTTCATTGATTTGTCATCAACATTTATTGATTTAAATGTTGTGGTGAAGAAAAAGTCAGATAATAAAACTCCAAGTGCCGGCGATGGTCTCTCCTATGAAAAACTGTATTCTACACAACCTATTCAAACAAATTAATGTATTTATTAATGGAACATTAGTGAGCACTAGCAATAATTATCAAACTATGCAAGCTACATACAATTTATGATGATGACGCCAAAGGCATACAAGGAGTTGAGAGGACAATCGTTGGGCTATGAATATCGAACAGGTGTTGATACTGACGGTGAGTTGACTACTGCAGTGACCCAAGAGTATCATCTAGTTGGAAAATTAAATCATGAGATATTCAATATATCCCAATGGCTACCCCCAATGTCAAGATTGACATAAAGTTTCAGATGGCACCATCGAATTTCCTTTGAGAAAAACACTTCCTGCAGCACCCGATGCAAATGTCATTATCACATCGGCAATTCTCCATGTCCGAAAACAACAACAGGTTATGAGCTCTGTTGCATTGGCAGTGGAAAAGCTAAGAGCCAATGGCAACAACATTAAACTTCTTGTCCCCCCATACAATCACCAATCAACGTCACATTGCCGCCGGTTCTCCTAGCTATAGCGATTCATCATTTATCAATGGAGAAATCCCATCAAAATTTGGCTTTGGCCTTTGTGAAGAGTGGCAGTGCCGTTGGATCCTGGACTGAATCCCCCCCATGATTTTCTTTTTTTCGGTCTATCTAGCCTTGTGTGCAAAGTGAATGGTATTCCACTGTACACTCTATCATTTGACAAACAATCCTATAGCACTCTGTACGAGTTGACCCATGCAATCCCTAGATCATGACTCTCAACTATTTGAAAATGGAATAACCGATTCAATGTTTAAAAAAATCATGGGGTTATTGTTTTGGACTTGTCAGGCACACAGGATATGAGTATAGTACGAACTGGGAATGTACGTTTAGAGTGTACATTTGCCAATGCTCTGACTGAGAGTATCACGCTAATATCACTGAGTCAATTTGAAACCTATTGGGAAATCACACCCGACGGCAGTGTTCTACTAGACTTAGCACCATGAACACAAACCAAATAATCAATGTATTTAGTATGGATCCATACATGTCCCAGTACAAGTCCTATTGCATACCTTCGGACTTCATTGAAAAAATTCCAAGTGTTAACAATACCCTAATCATTGTTAATAGCAGTCCATCGACTTTGAAGACCGGTCATTGGCTACGCGTCTTTCAAACAGCCAAGAATATTGAATTTTTTGATCCTCTTGGCCTATCGTATAAATTCTATGCTCCATACATCAGCAACTTTATGAAAGCAGTGGGAAAACCCTTATTCAAAATCAACGAAGAGTACAGGATTTAACGACTAAGACGTGTGGCTTTCATGCACTACTCTTTTTCATGTTCAGATGTCGTGGCTATACCTACAAGCAGTTTCTCAACATCTACGTTGACTTACCTCGATTGAACGACTTTCTAGTGGAGAATATACTTACAAGTGTATTTAATATTGATTTTAGTGCCCTAAGAATAAAATGTTCTAAAGATGTATGTGAAATTGTTTATTAATAAAAAAAAATTATATACATGATAAAACGACTTTTCTACTCTTTAGATTTCATCCACTACTAGATATTTGTCGACAACAACTAGTGCAGGTAGATTATCTGAATTCACAGTGTACTGATCCTGATGTACTGCAATGTCAGGGTCACATTTTCTACAGTAGAGTGTGACTTCACTCTTGTCATATCTCTTTGTATAGTCAATGATACTATTCTCATTCATTCTATAGAATTCACACGTTTCAATTTGCTTATTTGAAGCAATTTCATAAACAGTGTCCTCAAGTGTCGAATCACATTCCGTCACAGCCAAATAAAAATCAGTGGGCTTATAATCATAACACCCATTGTCTTCACAACAATGACGTAGAAACCATATTCTCTTGTTGTTCCAACTGTTGAATCGTTGACCTGTTTCCTCCTCCCAGAACAATCTAAAACCACGACGATACAAATCTCGTAGCAATAGACTAAAATCACGGTTAGGATTCTTTCCAATCATACCGGGATATGTACTCTCCCACTGCTTACATTTATCATAATGACAATTGGAGCATAGGTAATCTCTAGGATGAGAGTCACACACCTCTTCAAGACAGGAATTACAACCTTTATTTTGTACCGCATATCCTCTATGTAATTTACACGGGTTGCATAATCTACACTTTTCATCATACTCATCAATCATTGTGCAATTCTCACATGATGACCAGCTGCCCAGTGAGTACATACATAACGGACATGTATGGAACATTTTGTCATGTGTTGACACTCTCACTGCCACAATGAAACTGAGCTAGCAACATCAAAAATTGTCTGAGATAGAGAGAGAGAGAGAGGAGTAAATCATCCTTGAGCACCATCTTTCTCATGAAAAAAGTCCTAAATTTCTAAACTAATGTTTAAAAGCATATCCACAATATCATTTTGCCGTGTCGTGATCAATATATCAATAAATTGTGTAAATGCATTTGGACCACGATTGTAGAAGCTTCATACAATACTCTAATGATGGAGAATCAGTTTTCATTATATCGACAAGCATTCCCCGAGAAAATGTCTTCCTTTGAATAGACAACTCTAGAAAATTGTCATCTAGAATCAAACGTTTTTCCATAAGAACTAGATTCCTCATGATTCGCTCTTTCTCGAATCTATCCATTTTTTTTTTAGAGTCCTAACTCTCTCACAACCAACTTCAGACTAACCAGAATTTTTTCTACTCTAAAAAATATACGCTAGTCTACTATAGAAAGAAAAAAATACCATTGATTTAGAAACAATTTTATTGAACATAATTAAAATAATAGTATTCACTGATGCATTTTGTTCTCATCAATATATTTCGATAGGACATCTAATGCTGACCGAAGTTTATTTATATGGAGAATATTCACTTTTCCAGCAAAACATAGCTGCTCCTCCTGCTTAAATTTGCTTAATGATATCACGTATCTGGCATACATAGTGTCCCATTCAAGACATAGTCTACAACCAGCGGTTATTTCCACAGCTACATTTGGTACTCGTGCATCACTGCTGCTGTTGTCGGCTCCATCGCTAATCTCCAATAATGTAAACGCACCACTCATTTTTCTCTACTAATATCCTTGCAAATAAACTATTCTCTTTGAATTCAATTCTCTTACTAATATGAATTGTAGTGAAAACTATTCCTTTTATTCAAATCCCAATCAACAATCAAGTTATACTCACTCTCTTTGAAAAGGTGTATACAAGGTCCAGAATAACATAGAAAGGAACATAAAGTCGTAGAAGTATAAGGCCATGTGAGAGGATACTCACTCTCTTTGAACCAAACCATACCAGACAGTAGAGATGCCTTATTGACTCCGAACATGACTACGTGGTTTATGGTTTTCTCAGTGAGAATGAAAAAACAGGAATTTTCTCACTTGGAAAAAACATGAATTTTGTCACATTTATGGTTGTTTTCATGGATGGGATATGTGTGTTGTTCGATTTATTTGATGTTTTTCTCGGATGTCAACATCAAATTATGGATGTTTTATGGTTTTTGTCAGTGAGAATTGAAAAACAGGAACTTTCTCACGTTTATGGATGTCAACAGCAATTTATGTCTGTTTTATGGTTTTTGTCAGTGAGAATGGAAAAACATGAATTTTCTCACATTGATGGTTATTTCTTGGATGGTTATGTGTGTTGGCCAATTTATTTGATGTTTTTTCATGGATGTCAAGTGCAATTCATGTCTGTTATATGGTTTTCTCAGTGAGAATGAAAAAAAACAGGAATTTGCCAAATGTTATGACATTCCCGGAAACAGTTAGATCACGTGTTTCCTTCTCAGCCAATCAGCGAGTCGGATACATCCTCCTTCTCAGCCAATCAGAGACGTGCTTACATATTAGCGGCGGAGTGAATATAAGGAACGGGTTTTTTGCTAGAGTTTTATTAGTCTGTGAATAGAAACGTTCAAAGGAGTGAGAAGAAGAAGAACAGTTTTGACTTTACTCATTTGGATATATATTTGTGTTGATGGCGATGAGTGGAATGTTTACCCTATTAGAAGTTGATAGTGGAGTTGATGATAATAGTACAAAGAGCACCAAACATTGCGGTGGAAATCACGAAAGGATCACGGCTTTGTCTGGAATGGGATGCAGTATATGCAAGATATGTGATATCCTTGAGCAAATTTAAAATGGAGGATCAATTATGTTTTCGCCGCTAAAGTTGATATAGCACATGTGAATAGACTTCAATGTGCTTTAAGTGCATTGGTGAAACATATTGAAGACAATAAAACAGTATCGCTGAATGTACATGCTCTGTATTATTGATGTTGTTGTAATTATTCAATAAAATTGTTTCGAAATCGAAAATGTTCCCTTTCTTTTCTGGCTATAGGGCTAACGAAATCAGGGTCAGTCTAGAGTCAGCAGTCGGAGTGAAAGGATTGAAAAATGAATAAATTTGAGAAAGAGAGGAATTAGATCAAATCTAGTGTTTATGGAAAACATTTGATTTTGGATGATGATTTTCTCGAGTTATCTCTTAAACGCAGGATATTCTCTTGTCCGGGAACACTTGACACTATAATGAGGAGTGATTCCCCCCCATTGGACTATTGTATGAAACTTTTAAAATGTGATTCAAATGCTTATAGTCAATTTATTGATATATTAATTGAAACAAAGCAGAATCATATTGTGGATATACTTTTGAAAATATTGCCAATGGATTCAATGTAGATGGCTCCCATCATTCGAAGGAGGTAACGTCACAGAGCTACTCCTCTCTCCCACACATTTCCCTCCACCTTGAATTTATCGAACGAAAGAGGATCAGTTTCGTTTTTAGCTGTGAGTGAGTTGACATCGGAAACCGAAAAATGTTCTATATATGTCATTGTGCATGTACACTCTTGGCAGTTGGAATCAATGTGAGAATTGTACAATTATTGATGACTATAGTGAAAAGTGTAAATTATGTAATCCTTGTAAATTACATAGAGGCTATGCAGTACAAATTAAAGGATGTAATTCATGTCTTGAGGAGGTGTGTGACTCTCATCCTAGAGGACACCTGTGCTCCAATTGTCACTATGATAAATGTGATCAGTGGGAGAATACTTACCCCGCTATGATTGGAAAGAATCCTAAACGTGATTTTAGTTTATTTCTACGAGATTGGTATCGTCGTGGATTTAAATTATTCTGGGAAGAGGAATCTGGTCTACGATTCAACTGCTGGGGTAACAAGACAATCTGGTTTCTACGTCATCGCTGTGATGACACCACCTACTATGACTATAAACCAAGTGATTTTTATTTGGCTGTGACGGAATGTGATTCACCATTTGAAAACATTGTATGTGATATTGCTTCAAATAGACAGATTGAAACTCTTGAATTTCATAATATGAATGCAAATAGTATCATCATTGACTATACAAAGAGACATGACAAGAGTGAAGTTACATTGTGCTGTAGAAAATGTGACCCTGACTTTGCAGTCAATCAAGATCATATATACAGTGAATCCAAATGATTTACCAGCATTAGTGGTTCACGACAGTTGCCTATACATCGAAGATGAAGAAATCTAAAGTGAAGATTTAAAGACATTGTTGTATATATATGCATTTTATTAATAAACAAATTCACAAACATTTTTTAAGCACTTTACTCTTAGGGCACTGAAATCAATGCTATATAGGTCTGAGAGGATATTTTCCACTAGAAAGTCGTTCAGACGTGGATTGTCAACATAAATGTGGAGAAACTGCTTGTAAGTATAGCCGCGACATCGGAACACAAATATAGTAGTGCATGGAAAGCCGCAGCTTTTAGTCGTTAGATCCTGTACCCTCTTCCGATTTTGAATAATAGTTTTCCCACTGCTGTCAAATATATAGTTGCTGATGTGGGGTGTGTAGAATGTATAGGGTAGACCAAGAGGATCAAAAAATTCAATCGTCTTCATTGTTTGAAAGATGCACAGCCAATGACCCGTCAGCACAGTCGACGGACTGCTATTAACAATAATCAAGGTATTGTTGACACTTCGAATTTTTCCAAGATAGTCTGAGGGCAGACAATAGGATTTGTACTGGGACATGTAGGGGTCCATATTAAATACATTGATTTTGACTGGTGTTCATGGCGCCAAGTCTAGTAGAACACTGCCTTCGGGAGTGATTTCCCAATAGGTTTCATATTGATTTAGTGAGATTAGTGCAATACTCTCAGCCAATGGGTCGGCAAATGTACACTCTAAACGCACACTCCCCGTACGTACTATACTCATATCCTGTGTACCCGACAAATCCAGTACAATGATTCCATGTGTTTTAGCAAACATATCTTCGGTTATACCATTTTCAAATAGTTGCGAATCGTGATCTAGGGTTTGCATGGTCAACTCGTACAATGTTCTATAGGATTTATCAAAAGATAGATTGTAGAGTGGGATGCCGTTTACTTTGCACACAAGAGATGAAAGTCCAAACATCTCGAATTTATGTGGACATTCAGTCCATGATCCTATTGCACTGGCGCTTTTTACAAAGGCCAAAGCCAATTTCGAGGGGATTTCGCCATTGATAAAGGATGAATCGGTGAAGGTGCGTGAGCCCATTGCAATATGACGTTGATTGGTGATTGTATGAGGAACAAGTAGTTTAATATTGTTGCCATTGGCTCTCAGTTTTTCCACGGCCAAAGCAACAGAACTCATAAACCTGTTGTTTGCGTACATGAAGTATTGCCGAGGTGAGGGAGAAGACTTACATCGGGATTGGCAGCAAGTTCTTTTCTCAATATGAAATTGGAGGGTGTGCAAGCGTCAATTTTATATCCACTTTAACATTGGGCGGTAGCCCATTGGGTATATTAAATATTTCAATGATATATTTTTCCAACTAGATGTAATTCACTAGTTGTAGCATTTTTAAGTGCATCTGTACTATCAGTATTAGTAATATATTCATATCCATTGGAGGCGCCTCTCAATTCCTTGTATGACTTGGGTGTCATCAGCATGAATTGCATATAGCTTGTATAGTTTTGGAGAGATTGTTGCTTGTGCTCACCAGCGTGCCATTGATGTAGACACTAATTTGACGAAATAAATTATGTAGTATACAATTTTCATAGGATATCCCATCGGCCGAATTGGCATTGTATTATCGGATTTCCGAACTTTCATTTGCAAATCTATAAATGTTGAAGACATGTCCATAAAGTAGTCTTCGTTAGAATAAATTTGAAAGTGGATATTATCGGAGAGGGGTTGTTGTGGATAAAATTGTTCATAGTATCCATGCTTGACACTCACATCAACATTTTCGGCATTGAATAGATTCAATGAGGCGGTGATTGAAGGTTGAGAATCCTTATGCGGTAGGTAGGACATTTTAGGAGAAGAAATCTAGTTTCGATCTGACAATTCTATTCTTCCTGGGACTTCTTCGTTACAGCACGTGTCGGCTTTTTCCTTCTTTTCTTTGACAAGAGGGATGATGTCTTTCGTTTCCGACCTGAGTGGAGACTGATGAGGATGCATTGTTTCTTGACCTTTTTAAGCCTTTACCATTCTGTTTTAATCTCTCGCCAAGGGTTCGCGCACTGAGACCTAAGATTTTCCGAAGTCACTTTTTTTTAAATCCTTGCCAGAGCCCCAATCGTATAGTGTAGAGGATGCAAATCTGTCGCAGCCGGTACAAGATATTTCTGGCCAGTGGTAGTGAAGAGCGAAACAGCTTAGCAAACCAACTGCCAAGACCGTAGCCAGACATTGACGAGCGACCTTTGTAGTAGTCCATTCCATTGCCCTGTTGTCTGTGGGCCAAGAGTATTAACATAGCAGTCAATATCAGGACAAGTGAATACCACTTTTTTATTAGACATCTTGTTTTTGAACGATGGGTCGAAAATGGCATGTAATCACAGCCAAACCTTTTGAAATTGCTATTGGATCACCCAATTCGGTTCTTAGTGTTAACTGACAGAGTTCCAAATAGGAAGTGTTTACGGGAATATACTGAAGATGCTTTATATTGTAGTGGTGAATATGTTCTTGATTGGTTTTTTCGTTCAAGAACTCGTAGGAGGGGAACATTTGAATTACCAACTCGAGATGTTTCCACAAATGAAGCGTATAGAAATATACAGGTGTCTGTGGAGAAGGCAGGCGGATAGTCAGCAAAAATGAAATTAGTGTTTCCGGGTTGTTTGGGGGGCACTTTTACCATTGATTATATTGAGCTTAAAGCCAAGAACATCCTTTAGATTATCGTTGAGAATAACCTTTTCACTGGCAATAGGTGAACTAATGTAGATCTTGCCCTCCTCCTTTGAATAGTTTGAAATGAAAAGCTCCCTTTTTACGAGCGGAAATTCTTTTATTGATAGTACGACATAAATCATTCATACAGGTGAGTTCCTCGTAGGGTAATTCAATATATGGATATTCCATCCAATGATTTTTTGAATTTGTTCTTGATCACCTGTTGGTGGCGGCGGCCAATCATAGGGTTTCTAATTTTTATTTCATATTTACGATCCTTTCTCAGGATGTCATAGGTATTTTTGAGAATACAGTCGACAAGAGCCACTTCATACTTTCCGTCGAATTTGATGGTGGGGGAGAGTTTTTCGTCCAAAAATCACTTGTTCTATTCAAGTCATTGTAGAGAGGATCAGAAACATTGACATGAAAGTCACATAGAAATCATTGGGCATTGTCAATATCTTCAGCACTGACCCAAGAATCAAAATCTGAGTTGTATCCTAACTAGCGAACAAGCAACTGTCTCTTGCCATGGCGTGTACGACTCTTAATATCTTTTCAATTTGATAAATTTCACTAGTGTTTCTAACTTTTTGCAGTTCATATTCATAAAAACCGCCGAGAATCTCGTCGTCTTTGGTGTCTCGCAGCCGATAAGTTATGGGCTCGGTGTCCAGGATTTGGACACTTTAAAAAGTTCAGTGCTCCATAAAATAATTCCCTTTTTCAAAATATTGGTAGTTCTATTAATTCGAACAGTATCACCAACATTGAATTTCTTCTTTTTTTTTCTTTTTTCACCCTTGGAGTATTGCTTTAGAAAAGCATCAAAATGTATTTTCATTGTAGTGAACATCCGATTGGTGTAGAGTTGGACAGAGATCGATGGGGTCGATGGTTGTTATATCTGCTAAAGCATGATTTTTATCTAAATCATGAATAAAAGCCGGTGTATTTTCAATGTGCAATATCTTGAATTAATAGACGAATCGTTCTTATTAATCGTTCAGCCAATGCAGCCTTTATCGGACTGTGACTATGATAAAGTGTTGTATTATATTTCAAAAAGAACCTTTTGCACATGGGGATTAACAAATTCACTGCCACGATCCGATTGAATTTTTCTATATGAATTCTGTTCGAGAATACTTTCAATGGCCCGAGCAACTTCAACACCTCTCTTTTGACCGCAGTGGAAATGGCATAGGCATAGCGACTAAAGACAACTGATTGCCACACTAGAATATATTTGTAGGGTGCATTGTGACGTCGTTGAACTGCGTCTAGAGTTAAAGATCCATTTGCATTATATGCAGAGGGAAAAAGGCTTTAGTTTGTCGATATTGTTTACTGCGAAGCCTGTGATTACGATGTAGTGTGTAACTCGCTTCATTTTCTAGATACTCTTTTTGCATTTTTCAATGTGGTGGTGGTGCCGGAGACAGCTTTGGAAAGCGTTTTGGGAGAACTTAAACTTCCCACCTCGCCAATATTTTCATAGACACCTTTCAAAACTTCATCCATTTCGAACGTAAACACGTTAGTGAATGTCCACTCCCCTTTTGCACACTGGCGGGCGAATCAATTCGTCTTCGCTTTGACTAGCATCCACAGGTGTTGTAAAATCATTGCTGCTGCTGATAGTATCTTCAAATATTGAATCTTCTTCTTTTTTAAATGGTGTTGTTGGAGGAGGACTATATTCTCTTAGTTTCTTTAGAATTTGCTTATTGCCAATAAGACTTTTGGGAAAGTTTATTGCACACACAGAAAGGTGTATAGATTATCGTCAAAGGATAAGAGACCTTTACGATTCGTCACCATATCACAAATTAAATCAACTAGTATTATAACTTTTTCCCTGAATTATAATTCGTTTCCCTGTGCTCTCGACTTGGAACTGGATGTTCACCAGCAGTTTCCAACATGAGATAAGATAATACTCTTTTACTCTGTTCTCGATAGGTCAAGGCAATAGGTTTCCAATTTTCAATACAATCGAATTCAATTCCTTCTCCTTTGATTGCAGTGCTGCAGAATCTTGAGGAGATGTTTCCTGTTTAGAGGGATCAGTGGTGACGGTGACGGTGGCAGGTCTCTCTACGATAAGGTTTATGTTTGTCCACACGTCGCAATGCATCTTGAGTAAAAGCAGTTTTTTGTCGGTCGGCAATATTCTCATCGTTAATGAATTTGCTTAGATTGTCTTCAAAATGTTCGATGGGCGAGAGGACAAGTTCAAATGGTGTCAATTTATATGGTTTTGCCATTCTCTCTCTCTCTAGAGAAAACTGTTTACAAGTCCTGCAATTATCGGTAGTAAAAGTGTGAAGAAGCTAGAACCGCCCTGCTTGAAGGAGCCGTTTTCTTTTAAATTTTTTTTCCCTTGTTTTTACAAGCCAAGGCGCGTACAGTGGAACGGTGTTGCTTTGTCTGTTGTCTAACACCTTCTGGCAGTTGAACATTGCCTTCAGTTAAATTTAAACAAAGTTCGATATTAGATTAATGAAATCATTGTCAACCCCATGTTTGAGTATAGCCTTCCTAAGCAATGGTTTTGAAGAAAGTGCTTAAAACGAAAACAGATGCCGTTGTTCGTGTAGTTTCTTCAGTGTCATAATGGCGACTAATAGTCCTTTTCTACTGTTCACTGTTGTAAGCACATGACGGAAGATATACTGTAATTTCATTGTTGAAATGTCGGTGACTACACGTAGATCCTCGGGCGCTGCTCTGATTAAGATCCAGCAAAATGTAACCGTAGGGCTTGCTAGTCGCCTGAGTGTACGCTGACAACAGAAATTTAGGGGCGCCGGGTATATCTGCTTAGTGAGAGTTTGATGATGGCGAGCTAGAATCACGAACGACCGATAGATAATATAGACGGTGGCAATTCAAAGCAAGGGTTCGCATACATTTGCTCTGATGAAACAGATTGTGTAGAACTAGGGTAACGGAAATGTGTTCATGATGGGAGCGAACGGTGAACAGTTTTGTAGCATTTCCTGTGAGAACTGTTCATGGGGATTCAGCCAAATCATCAATGATTAGCCACGAGTTCGATTCAATACTATTGAAAACATCAAGTCCCCGTATGAATTGTATTGGTATGGTTTTGTGGCAATAGCTTTTATTTTATCATAGGACTCCTGGCCAAATACTATAGCAATAGTAGATTTTTTTCGGCTTTTCCAAAAACATTTTATCGCAATTTTGAATTATTCTAGCTAAAAGAGTTGTTTTCCCCGACATTTCGAGGGACACACAGAAACGATCTGAAGGGTTGGTGTTTAAATTGATACATGCTGCTGACAACAGTCGGACTACAACTAACTGTAAATATCATGTGTGCTCAATGAAATAAGTAGTAAGCAATTAATTTTCCCATGGATCTATCTATTCACGATCAGAACAACAAAAAAAAAAAACAATATTACATGGCAGCATTTATTTCGACACTGCATGAAAACAAATATTTGGCAGTCAACATGAACGCAAACGATAAAAATATAACACAAGAACATTGTACAAAATTTCATGGTCAAAATGAAAACTCTATTTGCAGTCAACATGAACAACGATAACACTTTATAAATAAAACACTAATTGTCTTAAAAAAACACTTTTCTGTACAACACTTTATGTATAATAAAAAAAACGACTTTTTTGTCCATCATCAAAAACACTTTCTACTACAACACTTTTTTGTCTTTAAACCACTTTTTGTACAACACTTTTCTATACAACAACACTTTTTGCACAACAGAAAATACACACGACGGGAACTAGAACTAGTAGCACAGTTGAGCATTATGAATTTTTAAAGGTGGGATCTCCCCCCCCCAAGCCCCCCCCCCCGGGGGGCCGAGGGCAAAAAACAGAATAGTTGTCGTCACTGCTATTGCGGGTTAGGTTTAGTGGTGGTTGAGGTTGAGGTTGGGTTAGATGAACAGTTGAGTTAAGGGGGTTAGATTGGGTGCTTGGGTCAGGTTAGTTAATTTATGTACAGGTTGAATGCTTGGTTAGATTCAGATTAGGTTAATTTATCCAGACCAAGTTGATTGCGATAGTCAATGCATTCAACTCGATCTGAAATACGGTAGTGACCGTGGGGTAGAACACTCACACAGACCATTCTCGAGCACATAGACCTTGTCGGATATACACGACATTGCATTCTTTTTCCACTCTCACAGTATAATTTCTATAGCCGTAGAGAGCGAATTGGCAAGCACGTGTGCTCTCGGCACTAGGCTACTTTCTACACAGTCTCTGTACACGCTCATGTTGAAATTGCTCTTTACAAAATGTGTGGGCACCCCTTTACACGCCTTTCTTTCTTCCCCACTATGAGTTTCCACGCAATAGACTTTGGGGCCCGGGAACACCCCCCGGGATATCAAATCACTCCCCGTCTCTGATTTTAACATTAATAGTTAGTTGGGGGCTTGACGTTTTCACCAGCTCGGGGTAGAGAGAATGGATTCCAGTTGGTGAAATCATCCGCGAGCTGATGTGCACCCCCTTTTGCAAATCACCCAATAAATCTTCAGTCCCATTTACCTTTAACAGCAGAGAATCTGTATCCCCATAGTAAACTTGAACCTCCCCCCATCCCGTGCCATTGCACCTTGCACACATTGTAAAAGAACGACAACATGAGCTTTTTTGAAATTTCTAGTACTGAACTGCCACCTGCAATATTCTTGTTCAGTACTACATTTCGCTTTCGCCTGTGTAGAAGAACCGATGCCGGCCTCTATGCTCGTGAACGATGTAAAATTGGGGTCGGCAATATTCGTGCACACTCTAGAGGGTCAGTCACGACGTCACAGCGAGATCTATTACGACGCTTTCACACATTTTGCCAAACGCTGAATTTAGGATGAGCTTATACATTTCCTTCTCCACCTTTGAATTTGCCTTAGAGCGTTTATCGACAAAGGTGTCGATAAACGTTTTTCAAGTAGGGTCGCTGATTGAACTGCAGGACCCTGTGTATTTTGGTGATCTTGAAGTCGTTGCTCACCATCCAGTGCAAAAGCACATGGTGAACAACGATATTCTCCTTAGGGTCCAAATCAGCAATCAGTTTCTGTTTAGAGGAGTCCAGTGCATCCCCATATCCTCAACCAATGAACGATTGTAGGGGCTCAGGGAGTCCCTGCTCACCGGCCGATTGATACAGGGAAAGACAAAATCTTTGACTGAGTCGTGAAGCGCCAGCGGAATGTGACCATCAACTTCAAAGAACCATCCTTGTGGCCCATTGTCCTCGGACGGTGGTAATGTCGGGGAACTCACAAGGATTCTCAAGCCATTGATAGTTCCCACACGGCAAAGAGTAGTTGGACATTGCCGAGGGGGGTACAATGATTTCATGTCCAAGAACCACTGCATTTGACTTTGCACCGGTGCTTTGTCCGCTCGGATCGGTTGATAAGACGCGGTCCCCATGAAAAACATACCCTCCCTCATTGAACGCTCTACAAAAAGGTGCTGATCTATGTTAGTGATTAGGCCTATTTCCTCCCTGCTAATTTTTAAAATTAAATCCATCACTAAATGGGGTGTAGAAAAAGTAATAACCTATTATCTAACCCGAACTCTGAATAGATCTGTCTGTATTCTTACAGACTATATCCAACAAAGTTAGAACGTCACTGGCCAAGTACAGTCTACAATAATCCCACCCATTTTTACAATCCCCCTTGGACCACACCTTCTTGGCAAACTCATACTCCTCGGCTGTGCATTCACTGTTGGTCAGTGAATTGAAAAAAGCTTCAATTGGAGGTAGTTTCTCCTCACTTAAGCGAGCGCCAGAGCAGTAATAATCGTATGCGTACATACCTTTGCAGGTCAACAGGTCATACATTTCACTGTCTGGAAAGTGCTGTTTAAGCAAGGGAAAGCTATCAAAATTGTCGCTTTTTGCACTTGAATCAATTGACTCAATGCCTTGGGAAAAACTAAAGGAATCTAAAACCTGATTTTATTCCAACACGTATGCCCATTATCCACTGCCTGCCATTTCAGCTCGAGAAGCAGCAACTTCTCAGCTGATTTGGGAATTATGTTGTAGGTAAATGAACTATTTACCCATGGACAATCTACTCCCCCTCCCTCCCTGTGCATACGTGCCAGTGCCGGTAAAATAAATTTCAAATCATAATTGGAATTATGAATAAAAACAGGGATAAAAAACTGCTGGCTAACATTTAAATTACACGATTGATGCGCAACTCCTCTAAAATTACTACCCCCCCGAGGATATTTCCTGCCACAAGTGATTATGATCTCTAACTTTCCCCCTCCCCCCACGTTTCCCTTTAGTCCCCTTATCCCCCTCCTCTGCAAACTCCCCCTTACAACCCAACATATTTTTTTGATTTTTAATCGCGAGACGATCCTCTGCAGACAAACACCATTGGATAATGCGTATTTCTCAAACGAGAAATAGCACCATTAGCCGTGCCAATCAGTTTAGTCAATGCCTTGTCCATGCAGTCAGGTCCCTCATCCAATGTTTCAACTATTTCTAACAACTGCATGGTGTTAGAACTGTCTCTTTGCGCGTGGGCGTAGGACACTGCAATAGCCTGATGTTCTTTGACTCGGTTTTGGAAATTGGGGGTCATTCACCTCCACCAACTTAGCTTCACAGTCTAAAGATATTTGTTGCACTGGAGAAGGGTGTTTGAAAATTTTTGAAACGTAAAATAGCCCTATCCCCTGAAACCGTTCCACTGTCTGATAAGCCGTGGCGGCTACCAATGCTTCATATGATTCCCGTAAAGTTTCATATCACTACGGATCTAGAGAGGCATGTTGGGACAGTAGAAACATTCCCCCCACTATGCTTACCCTCCCCCAGAACTCTACTAATGTCAGTGATAGGGTTAAAATGACCGATTGTGTTCGGTTGACTAGGTGGTGTGTATAGCATCCAAACCCAGTGTTTAACCAAATCAACTGAGGGACCCCTTACGGGGAAAACCACCCCCTTCTTTTTAGAGCGAGTCCCATCTTCAAATTCTGTTTCATATTGTACCACAGTAACGCCAATATTTAAATGCGAGCATTAGCCCTTTCAAACATGTCAATTAGATCTTAGCGTTACTGGTATTTTCCTTCTAGGCAAGAAAATCTACAAACTGGGAAAACGGAGCTTCCTTCCCATATACAGCCCATTGTCTAAATTCGTCTTGGTAGCGTCCCGAGCTAGAGGCTCGTATGCTGATATGAGGAAAGCATATCGGAAACACTTTGATCTGTTTCAAAAACAGGTCGTCGCTGGACACCTTGACAACCTTCTAGATCTGGATTATAATTTAAAACTACTGCCCTTTCCCCACCTGCCCCCCCCCTCTTAAAATAAAATCTTTCTTAAATTGACATATATTTACGCTTAACATTTTCAACAAAAAGAACTACTGAAGCCACTTCCATTTTCGTTATAGTTTCTCGAGATGCGTTATAATTTGATCGACCCAATCTAATAAACAACGCCCTCAAAATTTAACAAAAAAAAAAAGAACTAAATTAAAAAAAAAAAAAAAAAAAAAAAAAAAAAAAAAAAAAAAAAAAAAAAAAAAAAAAAAAAAAACAAAAAAGAATAAACCAAACGCATCTCGGAATGTATAAATGATTAGTAAACTCACTTTTTCCCCTCATTCAAATAAAACACTTTTAAGAACAATGGAGACCTTAATTGAATCCCTACCCCCCCACAACTGAATCTGGTTCTCCAGAAGTGCACGATTTTTTCTACATATGGCATGCACAATCTCTACAGGGTCATAAACAAAATTACCACACAAAAGCGAATTAAAAGGGTCACCAAACGTTGCAGTGAAAACAACTATATTAATTTAAAATTCTGTTGGACAGCTGAAAGTCTGGGAGAGTTGTACCCCCCATCCCCCTCTTGTATATTACCCCCTCCCCCAAGCTGTTCAACAATATCTGGCGAATGCTCCACTTCAGTTGTTCGAAGTGGAGTCGTTTATGGTATCGAGGTTGGAGGGTTCCCTGTTAATTCCGGGTAAAATCGTCTAAAATTTGCAATGTGTTTGACTCAAGTCTACCAGCTCAACTGCGCTATAATATCACATTTAAAAAATCACCTAAAAAGTCGTCAATATTATCTGGATTTGATGTAAATCATCCCATAGTGAATTGTTGGGGGACTCCACGTGTGCCTCCTCTCCTTCTCCAACTGACGAGCAGGAGGGAGATGGTGAGTATGGAACCAGGACAACCTGTAAATGAAAAATAGCTTATTTTCAAAGTGTTCAAATCATCCCCTACTGCTTTTAAAATTTGGATTATTATTGCTTAATAACATTTTGGTTAATACAACTTAACGACAATCAAAGATATGACATAGGAAGGCGCAATTTGTTCGTTTATTTTCAGTGTTCAATTTTTTTTTTTTTTTCGCGGCACTTTCCCGCAGCGCTTCTCACAGCGCTTCCCGCGCGCTTCTCGGGCCCGTATCACATCCTGTGGCGCTTCCCTGACCCTGGCGCATCCTGTGGTGTGCTTCCCCCCCCACAGGTGCGCATCCCTATGGCGCTTTCCGTACCCGTGGCGCATCTCCTATGGTGCTTCCCTGGCCCGTGGCGCATCCCTGTGGGCGCTTCTCGGGCCCGCAGCGCTTCCCGCAACGTTTCCCTGCCCCACAGCGCTTCTCGAAACCCACGGCATATCTTATATTAGTATAAGTATTTTACAGTCTAAAACATCGCATGACATAGTAGGTTTTTGATTTTGTTCAAAACAATTCCTCCAAATAAAATTTCATATTAATACTCTTTATCTGCTCTGTGGAAAAAAAAACATGATTTGAAAAGGATAGCCATCTCTTGTCATGATACACAACAATCATTCAGATATAAAGTTTTTTTTTTTATAATATTTGTAGAGGCAAGGTGAACCATTCGTTTATATCGCAATAGAAATTACCAAACCTTACATGACTCAGAATATAGTTGCCTTTTTTTGGCTTCACTAATCTAATTTAGCAAAAAGGGTGAAAACATGACATAGTAGGTTTTGATTTTGGTTCAAACAATTCCTCCAATAATAAAATTTCTTCATATTAATACTCTTTATCTGCTCTGTGGAAAAAAAAAACATGATTTGAAAGGAATCCATCTCCTTCTCATGATACACAACGCATTCAGATATAAAAGTTTTTTTTTTTTTTTAATATTTTGTTAGAGGCAAGGTGAACCGGGAATTCGTTTATATCGCAATAGAAATTACCAAACCTTACTATGACCAGAATAATTAGTGCCCTTTTTTTTTTGGCTTCACTAATCTAATTTAGCAAAAGGACGAATGCATGCATTGACTGTGATTCAAACAAGGGAGAACATTATATTTCCTTTGGGGAGAAAAAAATCTTTCAATATTCCCGCTGAGATATACTCTTACGCAGTGTTCGAAAATGTTGCATGTGGAAAAGGACTAAAAAATTGGAAGAAATAGAAAGGTAGGAAAAATGCTTACAGGTTTATATCCCGGCTGCACTTGGGCATCAAAGGACCAGGTAGTGCATGCTGGAGGGCCACTTCCTGACCTTGCATAAGTGGGGCAGCTCTTGAAGGCACCCAGGGCAACGTTCCTATGATGGAAGGTGGACGGACCGGCGGTGTTACATTCTTGTACAGATGATTGCACTTGTTTTTGGAGGCTTCGGTCGGCCAGCTACCATATTGCCGGACAGTAGCCTTCGCATGGCCGCATTATTACCCTCGCTTTCTTGGAAGAAGGGGGCATAACGCATTCTTCACAATTTTGCCTAAAAAGAAGAGAAAAAATTACTATCTAAATATTTGCCTCCTTTTTTACAGAAAGAAAGTTATTAACTATAATTTTGTCTAGAAAAGGCATTTTAATCACTAAGAAGCACAACGTAAAAAATTTCGTGAAATATACTAATTGCATCCCTTTTTTGAATCTGAGAATTACGACTCACACTGAGGCATTCAAAAGCCATGCCTAGTTTGTTATATTTATCACACACCCAGAAAACAGCCCACGGAAAATAACCCCCACGGAAAATATCCCTGAGAAAAGACATGGAAAATATCCCCTCCCCCCACCGAAAGATATCGCATCCTTTTTGAATCTGAGAATTTACGGGACTCACTGAGCCGTTCAAAAGCCGGCCTAGTTTGTATATTTATCACACCCCCAGAAAAAAACCAGCCCACGGAAAATAACCCCACGGAAAATACCCCTGAGAAAGACATGTGAAGAATATCCCCTCCCCCCCCCAAGGTTAATTAACAATAATGTCTCTTTTCACGCGAAACTAACTTTCTCAGAGAAACCTTGGTTAAGCCCGCTTATCCAAATTCTTGTATATTTTACCAAAAGCCGGATGTACTTTAAAGGGGTGTCAGTATTATCACGCTATTTAAATCATTGCGAGAAATCTGTAAGTCAAAGCCATAGCGGACAGTATATTAAGGGAATGACAGAAAGTTGACAGTTGCTTTTAGATAAGATACGGAATTTATCAAAAAACAGAATTAGGGTCGTAAAACAGAGGGGGGGGGAGGATGGGGTTTACGTAACGAAAAAAAAGAGCGTATTTTACACTTTTTAATCGAG
>JAPEVW010000810.1:0-45000 GCA_027921565.1 Artemia sinica | reverse complement strand
TTCAGCCCATCTAATCCCTGGATATGATAGCTATAGGCTACAAATCATATAACAATCATTTATTCTTTTTCTTCACACTAACATAGTTTGGCATTATTAACCAACAGTTTTCGTGATAAATAAGTCCGAAAATAAAGTAAAAGTTGACAAGAAAAATATGAGCCTAATAACCAAATTTTTACTTTCAGCTGTAATGTAAATTTCCTTATGAATAATATTTTTGGGATCACTTCCGTTTAAATCCCCTATTCCCCGACCTTGTACATAGTCTATAGCTAATTTTTTTCTCATTAGGAGGGGGAGGGGGTGGTGCATTTTTTATGGTAAGAAGATTGTATTTAGTGATTTTTCTTAAGAAGAAATAAATTATACCCACAATTTCTTTAAAATCTTTATTTTCTATCTCAGAATTAGCCTTCATACAGGGCTACTAATTGTTCAAGCATTAGAAGTTGTAAGGATAGGCCTAGATATTTAAACAAATTTACTTGGCTATCCCGAATTTGAGCAGAATATATTCCCGTAAATTTTTTTTTGCCAAACTAACAGCTTTGCAAAACCGTAAAAAGATCCTAAAACTGCAGTTTAAAATATTACACCCACTGAAAATATTACACAGGTGAAGGGACCAGAATAATAATTGTGAGGGAAGTGCTGAGTGAAGACGTTTGAGGATAAAGGGTGGTATGACAAGTACAATTCTCAGATAAAAAAGAAAAGAACTTAAATTTTACACACCAAATGAAACAAAAATTTAAATGGTAAGAATTCCCGGAAAAAAGATCAATTCTTTCAATATATTATGCGTTCAATCATTACTAAACGTTAATACAGTATGTCCAAAATCAAAAATAGCAAAAGAAAACCAAATTTAAACTTATGATTCGGCTTCCAAAACAATTCTCCTTCTTTAGAAGTTCAATTCCAAACAGGGTTGCCACCCTGACCTGGAAGAATTTACTAAATTGGAGAGAAAAAATTTACTAGATCGCATCTGTTTTTACTAAATGCCCAAAAAAAAATTTGCGCGTGCGGCGTAGCCGCACGCGCACCCTCAAGCACCGATTTTCACTATAGGAGGATAATCAATACGATTTTCACAATCTTTTTTCCTTTTTTCTTCCTTTTTTTTTCTTTCGTTTTCATAGTATGATTGAAAATTCCGGAAACCTACAAGTTCAAAAATCATTTTTTGGATATATATATATATATATATATATATATATATATATATATATATATATATATATATATATATATATATATATATATATATATATATATATATATATATATATATATATATATTGTATATATATATATATATATATATATATATATATATATATATATATATATATATATATATATATATATATATATATATATATATATATATATATATATATATATATATATATATATATATATATATATATATATATATATATATATATATATATATATATAATTTTACATTTCTACTTACTTTTAATTTCTCTCAGCAGGCTCCTTTTTACTCACTAAAAATTTTCAAACTGAGGAGATTCACCTAATCACCTTGGGTGGTTGGCTTTTGTTTTGATTCCAATAGATTCCCAATCATCACAAACCCAAGTGTCATTTTAGCTTCATTTTTAGTATAGCATCATTTTTGTCACCTTTAGACGCCGGAAGTGAAGGGTCTGTTTATGAAAATAGGTGACTGCTTGTTTGTCTCTGAGACTGACAAACAAAATTGTAAATTATGAAACAGACAAGCAAAAATTGTCATATGTTTACGATAATTTTTTTCCCTGAATTCATGGAAAATAAAAAAAAAAGTTTTGTTTACTATAAGTCATGATTTTTTACTAGTTTTTACTAGATTTCGGGAAATTTACTAGATCCTCTAATTTACTAGATTTTTTTTTTTTTTTACTAGATCTGGTAAAATCCTGCTGACGGTGGCAACCCTGGTTTGAAGGGCTGCGGGAACATCACCTTGAATTTGATGAAAAGTGAAAGACGCGCACGAAAGAGTGTAGAGAGACTGCAAATCAAGTAATAGGCTAGTTGGGTTAGATGTAGAACAATTTGTTTCCTGTATAAGCCTTCTTGCCTTATCATATAACTTAGAAGTGGTTTCAAAAAGAAGAGAAAGTTGACATCCATATTGTAGGGCAATAAGAGACGTAGGACTGAACTAAGCAATGGAACAGAATTTTTTAAACCTGATCCAGGAAAAATGTGTTTTAGCTTCCTCAAAATTCCAAGACTCCTTGAGATCTTCATATTAATTAGTCCAATATGATGCTTGAATGAAAGGTTTTCATTGAGAAGAATACCGAGAAATCGGACATATCGTTCCTTAGGTCTACTGAGAGAGCCCCTTGAAAGCTGGATATTAGATAAGTCAGGGCACACCAGAGAAATGCGGGGAAAAAAAATTAAAAAACTTGACTTAGCAAGATTTAGGGCAAGGCAATTTGCATCAAACCAAAGAACGACTCTCTCAAAAAGGTCAACTAATTTGGGAAGCATCTCAGACTCAGTTCCCACTACAGTACCAATGGTACTGTCATCAGCGAAAGCAACGAGAGTGTCCACATCCTGCGAAAACGATGGATTTTTTTTAGCATTGAAAGATTCAGGATGACAAAGGCGACAGCAAACTGTAGGTTTTTGATTCATAACCGCAGCTATAAGGTCATTAACAGAAATCAAAAAACAAAAACGGTCTAAGAACAGAACCTTGAGGAACACCAAACTCAACTTCTGACGAAAAGTGGGAAAAGGGAATCTACGGAGATAGTTCTACCTGACAAATAGGAATCAAACCAAGCATGAGCCTTTCCTCTTACACCATTATGTGATAGCTTATACAGCAGAATCTCATGAGTTAAAGAGTCAAAAGCCTTACGGACATCTAGGAATATAGCTGCAGGAATCAAACCAGAGTCAAGCGCGGTGTGGAGAAAATTTGAAAGAGCTACACACGCATGCTCCGTAGAATGTTTAGCTCGGAAGCCAAACTGAAAATCATGAAAAAATCTTTTAGCCTCTAGAAAAGCAAGTAAACGGGAGAGCATGGTCTTTTCAAAAATTTTGCTAAAAACAGACAGCAAAGATATAGGGCGATAATTGGCTGGGTCACTTCTTGGTCCACCTTTATATAAAACAATTACTCTAGCTCGCTTAAGAGAACTGGGGAAAATCCCATTTTCAAAAGAAAGATTTATAAGCTTTGTCAATGGAGAAATAATTGAAGGAAGAATGAACTTAACTACCATAGTTGGAATACAGTCTTGTCCAGATGACGAAGAGCCTTCAAGCTATTGACAATCCTGGCTACTTCAACATCAGAAGCCGGATATAACACCATTGATTTGAGACAAGGTGGACGAAGATAAGATTTGTAATCTGGTTGTGACCTTGAAGACCTGACTGAAGAAGCTGTGGTTTTCCCAATAGTGGCAAAACATGATGTAAATGCTTCTTGAACAGATAGAATACCCTCAACAACCACATCACCAACTACAAGACTTGGAGGGATAAAAGGAGCCGGAGAAGAACGTTTGAGGACGGAATTGATCACTTGCCATGTTTTTTTTCGAATATCTTTCCCACAATCCCAGAATTTTTTGGAATAATAAAGGAATTTAGCCTTCCGGCATAAAGAATTGAAAACATTCCTGTAGAGTTTGAATTGCTGAAGACGTGCAGCATTCAAAGATGGCTTTGCTGACTTAAAAGCTTTCCAGAGATTATTTTTTCTTCTCCAACTCCTTAGAAGACCAGGGGTCATCCATGGGTTAAGAGGAATAGATCTTTTTGACCTTGAAGTAGAGGAGGACAGAGCACATACGTCACAAATAGAATCCTTTACTGACACATAAAAGGAATCAAACTTAGAACAAAATCCATTATCGTCACCAAAAATATTCCATGTCTTCTCAGCTAAATGGGATCTAAGGCGGATCAATTCATTCGAACCAAACCTAAAAAAGCTGAAGCAGATGCTGGAGTGTCCCTATTCAATGTTTTTTCAAGGATAAAACTAGAAAATACAGGAAAATGGTCTGAAATATCACCCACAACAACAGAATTCCGAACCAAATTAAGAGACGAAAAAATGTTATCAATTAAAGAGGCTGACGTATCAGTTACACGTGTTGGAATACAAAGTTGTTGGTAGAACCCCAGCAGTGAGCATATCTGAGAGAAAATCCATCGTAGTAGAGGAAGCCATGCCAATTAGATTTAAGTTAAAGTCTCCCATTATTACAAGTTCACATGGACGTCTGCCTATTAAATCCAAGACCTCATCAAGGACCTGAAGAAAAGAAGGGACAGATCCACTGGGAGAATCTATAAACATTACCAATTATCAAAACCTTATTTTTTAATTTGATTTCAATAAACTGGGATTCAAAAAACCCCTTCGTCATTCCTTGACAGATCGCTTTGAACGGTATACGGAAAAATATCAGAAATATACATTGCTAGTCCACCCTTTGCCATCCTTCTGCGATTTAGTCTCTCCATTTTGTAACCGGGTATATCTAAAAGCATTTCATTGCTAGAATTAAGAAAAGTCTCACATAATCCGATAACATCGGGTCGCCCATCAAAAACTATCTGCCTCAACTGATCAATCGATGAACATAGACCCTGAGTATTGAGTTGAAGGACCGAAAAATGATCATCTCGTCTAGTAGCCCACTATAAATCAGAAACATACTTACTATTAATTGATTAGGAAGTATTTAGGGAATTTCTTTTAATTTGACCAATGGAATTATTAATGATACTCAAAACATCTAAGGGGTTTCTTTGTAATTGAAGTAAACGCCCATCAAGGGAGTAAAAATCCCCAGAGCCTGAGTTATAAAAATTCATAAAACTTAAGGAGTCTGTGTATCAAACGTGTGCCGCAACACACCACAAAATAAAATAAATAAAAAAATTAACCAAGAGGCTATAAATAACATCAAAAATAAATATAAATAAATAAATAAAATCACAATAATCATACCAATAAGTAAGATACATATGCATTTTATATTATTGAACAAATTAATAATAATAATTTCAGATAAATTTAGTGACTTCCTTAAATCATTAATCATACTACTCAGTTCCTGAAATAAAAAAAAATAAAAAAATATATAACGCTAAAGCTCCACTGCATTACTGTACCCATGAGACCAATACAAGCAAAATCATTTTCAAGATAACAAAGGATTAAAATCCCAAACTGACGCAATGACTTGTGAGAACAGGCATGTAACAAAAAAGAATAATTATTGAAGTCCATAAATTTCATTGAAGTTAATTGGAACGAAAGTAAATCATTAGACAGATACGCTCAAAGAAAAAAAATAAGCAAAAGATAAATAAAATACGCTGAATATGTGAATGGCAAGATACTAAACATATCTAAAAAAACACACACACACCAAAAAAAAACTTATTCTTAAACACAGTCGGCTAGAGTATGAATTTTTTTTAGTGACACTTTCACCATTAGGCCTTGCCAAAATTTCCCCACGATCAGTCCAAACATTTCTATGTCCAAATTTGTCCTTAGCGGCATATAGGATCTCACGTCGCCTCTTTATCAATGCTTCCGATAGGAAAATTCCACTTGAAGCTATCCTGGCTTTTGCTTTGAAGACTTTCTTCGCTATATCACTATTCACAAATTTAACTAAAACAGGAGGGACTTTGTCGTTTAGGGAGGCATTGGTTAAAGCAGGAGATATTTTGAATCTGTAGATATTCCTAATTTGGGCAACATTAATTTCAGTCAGGTTCATTTAGGTTATGAAAACTTGCAGGTTTGTTGATTGGAGGTCAGATCCGGACTGTTGCTTAACACCATGCAAAATTAGCGAATCAAGCAGCACTTCTTGTTCAAATGAATCTAGTTTCATCTCAATTTTCATGATTTTCTCTTCTTGATTTATAATTTGGTTGCGAAGAGTTTTCAGCGATTGTTCAGTTTTTTCAAATTTTGGTTGATAATCAAGAGTAATCGCGTCATATATTTGACAAATAATGTCGTGGGATGACTGGCGGAAAGAATCAGCATCCGAAAACCTTTCATTAACCTTCTTAGTTATATTTTTGCATTAACTCTCGCTTAGTTTTTTCCAGGTCAAGTTCCGTAGAAGTGATTTTTATCCATCAACGAAGCACATTCTCCTGTATTAGATTCCTTAATTGTTAATGCATTATATGTCTTGGAAAGGGATTTATAAATATCGGGTGAATTTTTCAATTCCTCAAATGCAGCCTTTACACCTGTAGTCTGTTTTGTTGAAGTTCGGCTAACGCTTGGATTATATTTCTGCCAAGTTGGCTTCAACAAGTCTGTATTCATCATGTGTCCCATAGCAAAATACAAATATGGTGGCTTTCCTTTGCTATCCTTGGACACTTTTAGTATCTTTACTGGCCAATGAGGATAATTTTTGAAGTTAGCTAACGCGATATCAAACTCTTTAAATACAGGCATTTCCTATTAAGGAGGGGACAAAAGTAAAAACAACTTATGTTTATCTAAGTTAAGAGCCTTAATGAAAAATTTAGTTGAAATAATGCTCCAAAGATTCAATAATATACATCCAAAATAATCTATATAATCCACTAATATCAGTCTATTTCAAAACCAATTAGTTTGGCACCAAAGGTGAACACAGATAAATTTGTTCACATTAGTTTACTGAAACTAATTCGTTATTCGAAAAGTTTGCTTTTATTCTTTAACTTTGTTCATTTGTTCGTTTGTTCTCTGTTCGATTTACATTCCAACCAGAGCTGTCCCTAACGCTCGTGGGGCTCAGGGTAAAATTGAACTCCTTCGAATTATTTTATTTGCACATTAAATATCGAAAAAAAAAAACTTGGCGGCGATGCCCTGCTGCCACACAATACCCGGGGCAGCTTTGTCTGGTCTCTGCTTTGGAACCGCCTTGCCTTTTATCTATTCATCCATAGTTGTATTTTGTCATTTTTGTATTTGATACGATTGTTTATTTAATTTCTGTTCGTCTTAAAGTTTTGTTGATTCATTCATATTAGTTTCTGTTCACTTAAAATTGAATTATTCTGTGACTTTACTTTTGCTTTTTGCCTCCTAGATTTTAGAAAACTCGTTTTTTGTGTGTGTTTTCATTGATAAGACATACACAAAAAAAGAACCCCTGCTAAGTTTTTTTTGTGCAAATTTCCTTCCTCCATTTCACTTTCCTGAATTGGCACCACTATTCTGGATATCAACAGTAAAACACACGTTTTGCTGTTGCAGACCAAGGAGACCTAAGCGAACAGCAGACCCACGTTTTTTGGAAGTTCAATTAAGCTGGATTTATTTTTCCACACACAAAAAATTTTTGCATGCCCTTTACCAATGGTGCATTGTAAAATTCCTCCCGTGCGGGTTTGGGCCAATACATATCCGGAATCTAAGTCTTCCGATTTTTTACTTACCTCGATCTCTTTTTACCTTCCCTCTTGACTTTAAAGCCCTGAACTTTCTTAACTATAAGCTTCCTGGAACCCAAGGAAGAGAAAAATGACCGGATTAGAGTCCCCAAAGGGAAAAAAAATCTTTCGGTGTTTTTAGAAGGGACAAACTGTGTATACAACTTGCGGTGTAAAATGTAAGTTGCAGACCCCCTGCGCAACCAATCTTTCCTATTTTAGGTTTTTATCTTGTTTTTTTTTTCATATATGAAAAACAAGCTTTTTTCTAAGCAAGATAAAGAACGGGTTTACGGGTCGAAACGGGATAACAGGGTGGAGGTGATACTTTTAAATTCTTAGAAATGCTTGGAACTGTTGAAAACTGAAGCAGCAAGTTGGATTGGGACAAAATAAAAACATTTACTAGTATTTTGAAGGCTTAGATGGCTCAAAATTTTGTTGGATTGGTAATTTAATTACCACGGACAGAGTCACTTCAATTAAGTTGGGCTGGGCTTAAGCCTCCTAGATTGTTTACCTCTCCTCCTATAATTTTGAAGAATACCTATGGGGGGTGGGGAATTTTCATTTAAAAATGCCTATTTTAGTATTTTTTATTGAGAAAATTGAAAATCATTGACCCCCGTCTAGAATTAAAAAAAAAAAATATATTTTGTCCCCCCCCCCCCCAATTTTGTGAAGTAAAGCCATTGTAACTTCTTAAAAAAAAGAAATCGTATGCTAGCCAATGGTCTGCGCAGCGTAGGTACCAATCTCCTGATTTTCTGCCTTTGGCCGAGAGTGCAGTGTGGGGTTGGGTGCAAATCATCCGGTGCTTCTCGTTTTTTACACCAGATTTCTCCAGGTACCCATTTAGAGCTGGGTTGTCTCTGGCTGAGCTTATAATCAGTGGCACTAGTCCTCAGGATTTTAAGAATGCCATTGTAAGAACAATGAAAATTAAATCTGGTTGTAAATTGGTTAAGTGGAAACTTACAAAACATTTTATTATAAGTTCAAATGAAAGAAATATCGGTGAAAATCTGCAAGAAATCAGCTAAAAAATATGCTAAAAACAAAATCGTTGTCTGATTTAACTAACTAGTTTTCCTTCTTTTTTGATCGTTCAACGTAGTAAAACTTATAATAATGTGTTATCATCCTCAATGAAATTGCTGATTTCCTTACTCATTTATGTTCAAACCATGACTGTATCCAGGATTCTTGTTTGGAAGGGGGGGGGGGGTAAAAAGACTTTGAAAACACATATAAAATCTCATCCCCTCCAAGTCCCCCCCGGGATACGGCTTTGTTACGGCCCCGGTATACGGCCTTGGTTAAACCATTCAGTTTTGGCTTTCTGGAAAGATTTATTTTGTTTGTGTATAGGTATACAATTTCAATTAGTTTAATTCACATAGACGCTGTACAACCGTACATTTTGAGTTTTGTAACAGAAGATATTTGAGATCACAGATCCTTCAACTTATTATTTAGTCACTGTGCCAATTAGAAAACAGAGAGACTGCGGTCTTTATGCTTTCGTGTCAAAAAGTTTCCCTTGATTCTAGTGGTTAGTTTTTGTGACGTCGTTCTTCACATTAGTTTTTGCCAATCATAGTATTCCTCAAGTCAATGTTATCAAACAGTTCTTGGTAACGAACTGTAAGTAAGGAGCGATCCGGCTCAATAGTAATTGAAACTCTAAAAAATGGAATTTTGATACCAATAGATACATCAAAAGGATCAGAGTTTTTAAGCTGATTTCAAACACATAAGTTTCATCAAGTTAGTCTTACCCATCAAAAGTTAGGCGCTTGAGAAAATTTGCCTTATTTTCGAAAAAAAGGAGGAAACGTCTTCTTAAAATCATAAAACTTTAATGAAAAATTACACCATCAGATTCACCGTATCAGAGAACCATACTATAGAAGTTTCAAGCTCGTATCTGCAAAAATGTGGAATTTTGTATTTTTTGCCAGAAGAAATATCACGGATGCATGTTTATTTGTTTTTGTTTTTTTTTTTCCCAGAGGTGATCGTATCAACCCAGTGGTCCTAGAATATCTCGGGAGGGCTCAATCGAACAGAAATTAAAAGTTCTAGTGGCCTTTATAAGTGACCAAAAAATAGAGGGCAACTAGGCCCCCTCCCACGCTCCCTTTTTCCTAAAATCATCTGATCAAAATTTTGAGATAGCCATTGTGTTCGACATGGTTGAAAAGTACAATAACTATGTCTTTGAGGATGACTTAATCCCCCACAGTCCCCGGCAGAAGGTTTGCAAGTTATGAACTTTACCTAATGTTTACATATAGTATTGGTTATTGGGAAGTATACAGAAGATTTCAGGGGGGATTTTAGTTGATATTTGGGGGATGGTCGGCTGTTACGTGGGAGGATCTTTCCATGGAAGAATTTTTTCATGGGGCGAGGAAATTGCTATGAAAGGGGTGCCAGACTTCCCAGCACTATTTAAAAAAAATGATCAGAAATTAATTAAAAAAAAACAACAATTTTTCAACAGAAAGAAAGGAGTTACATCAAAACTTAAAACTAACAGAAATTATTACGTATATGATCGGGTCCGCCCCCTAGTCATTAACTCGCTCTTTACGCTAAAGTTTTTTTTTTCTTATTTTCATCAGTGCTGTTTATTCTAATTAACAGCCTTTGTGATTAAGAGGTCATTCTTAAAGAATCGGAACAAAAATTTGAACTTTAGCGTAAAGAGCATGGTATTGACTAGGGGGTGAACTCCCAAATATACGTAATACAAACATACGAATCTAGAAGTTCATTACTTGAATTAATTCGTAAGTTAAGTCAGAACAAAATTTCCAGAAAAGCCATTTAGCCAAAAAAAAATTAAATTAATATGCAAATTTCATTTTAATTATTCATGTACGGTGAGCCAAAATCAACCCAGCAATTTAGGGACACCTTAATTAAATCACTGTATATGAAAGGTGATAAGAATGAGTGTGGTAATTATCGAGGCATTAGTCTGGTCTCTGTAGGTAGCAAATTACTTAGTAATATGATGATCTTTAGACTGAGAGATGCTGTAGACAAAGTTTTAAAAGAAAGAACAGTGCGGTTTTAATGAAGGTAGAGGATTGTCGACCAAATTTTCACTCTTAACTTGAGATTATTAGTTTTTATTGACTTACCTACAAGGACCTTTTTTTTAATAATACCAATTATCCTATTTTGACAAATATAACTTTTCAGTTTTATTCACATATGACAGAAAGCTGATTTTCTTCTGATTCTAAAAATGTAACTTTTAGTGCTTGATATTTATTCTATAAATCAAAAATATTAAATATATTGTTTTCTTTTTAATTGCTTGTCAAAACATTGAGAAGTGCCTGAGTTATCAGACACCTTTGGTCCTCAGTTTTATAGATTATGAGCAAGCCTTTGGTTCTGTTGATAGAAGAGCTTTAGTAAAGGGTTTTATCCTTGTATGGTTTACCAGACAAATACACCAAAGTGATGTGTGCTATGTATGAGAATAACATTGCTGCGGTTAAGGTAGGAAAAGAGGTTAGTAGCTGGTTTCATAGTAAATCAGGAGTTCAGCAGGGTTGTGTTCTATCCCCCTTTATATGGATCATTTTGATCGATTTTGTCTTAAGAAGCACATGAAAAAGGCGATGGGAGACCACGGAGTCAAATGGGGAGGAAAAACTCTCCAGGACTTAGATTATACTGATGATTTTAAACGTCCTAGATGAAAGTATGAACAAAATGAATGAATTTTTAGAGGTTTTGTGAGTTCAGGGTGCTAGAATAGGTTTGAAAATTAATGTGAAGAAGACTAAGTCACTAAGGCTAGGTATAAGTGAAAATGAAAAGGTGACATTGGATAACAAAAAGATTGATCAGGCGGACAGCTTCACTTATCTTTGTAGTATTATTAGTAAAGACGGTGGGAGCAGTGAAGATGTTAAAAGTATAATAGCCAAGGCTCAGGGTGTTTTTTTCACAGTTATAAAAGTCTGAAAGAATAGAAAGATAAGTCTGCAAACCTGGATTAGAGTATTAGAAGCTAGTGATGACAATGGTCAAATATGGCTTTGAAGCATGGGCACTCCGAAAGCGGGGGAAGATTTGCAAGATGTTTTTCCAGAAAAATTGCCTACAGATTATTCTGGGTACCCGGCTGACCGACCGTATTTCGAATAGTAGGCTGTACGAAAAGTTCGTACAGGTCGTCCACGGTTGAGGTGGGAGGATGTCATAAAGAAAGATTTAAAGGAAGTCGGATCTTCCGGGGAGAGTGTAAAGAGGGAGGCTTTGAATAGATTGGGTGGAGGAAAAGCGTGCGTAGCTTTGTTCTCCTCAGACTTCTTGGTCCTGCAGTGAGTTGTTAGTAGTAGCTGTAGTCGTAGTAGCATGTTAGAAAAAGAAGCCAAATGACCTTGCGCTTCTCACCTGTTCGTTTTTTGTTGTTGGTATGTCAAATTTTGAGCCAGTGAAAAAAAACTCAAAACCTTATTTTTCTTTTTTTGTGTGTATAAAATTGTGAGCAAGGAAAATAACAAAAAAAAATTGTCACAATAGTTTAACAATTAGACTCTCTGTGTTGTTTTTTTGATTGCTGCACTATCTTTTCTAAAGATATACTATTTTTTTGTAAAGATAAGTAAAGATAAAGATAACACTATTTTTAAAAATAGTGTAAAGATAAACACTATTTTTGTAAAGATATACGAAATCGCTCTACAATTTGAATTTGTGACATTACTATCATTATTAGCATTTTCTATTTGACCATTTTTACTATTTTATGTTCGATCATTTCTGCCCTTTTTTTCTTACATTTCTGCCCTTTTTTTTTTCTCTACCACAAACTTCAAAATTCTGGAGATTTTTTATTGTTTTCGCCGTGTATCTTTTGCGATATGAAATTGTAACTGTTTCTCTCAAGGAAAAAGATTTATCCCCGTTTAAATGTCTGAAAATATTCTTAAAGTTGCTCATAATTTGGTACTTCACTTTTATCATAAAGCATCTAAAAGCATTAAAATTACATTGAACATTTATTATGAAGCCATTTTTCTTAATATTATTGTTTTATTACCTATAAATTCTTTTCCGGTTTCCTGCATTAGCTCCGAACCTACAAATTTTTTGAAATCGAACGCAATAAAAACTTCTAATTTAATAGCTACTTTGGATATAATTTTGTCATTAAGGCATAATTCAAAACTTTCCTGTTTAAGGTTTTAAGATTCTTCTGAAATTTAAAAAATATGTATATTTCATATGGTTTAAAGCACACTTCCGATGCATTTTAAGCTTGGCCCACAGCATCAAGCTGAAGATGTCTGACAATTGTACATATACTGAGATGCTGAAGAATTAAGAATAAGGGTTTTTAATAAGATTACAGACACGATGTGTTTTTGCAAGCTACTTACAGTTTTCCTTCCATTCCTCCGGCTAAGAGCTCCAGAGCTTTCTATCGAGAGCTTTCATTGCTATTTTCTGATTTTTAAAAGGATCCTCCGTTTCTTACTACTATGATTATCTACCAGCCACCATGGTTCTTATACCTACACTCTTAAGTGAATGATTTTCCTATAAATGGATAGTCATTTTTTTTTTACATAGAAGCCTCATAGGCAATAGCCATGAAGAATAAATAACGTAAATACCAAAGACCAAGTGACCATATTCCCTAGAAGTAAATGTCACTTTACATCACATACCGAAAAAAAGAATTATCGCTTTGCAATCGTATATGCCCTTTAAAGCTCTCTGTATATTTGTTGAGCATCCGATAAACCGACCCCCCCCCCCCTATATCCCAAAAATCCCTACCTTGCCTGAGAAGGCAAAAATTTAAGAAGATTGCAATCCTTGGAAACATCCAAGAGATGCAGAAGGCCTTCACCTCCATTTCCACATGTGCGGCCCGAATAAAAACATTCATTATGACAAATCGTTCCAAGGTATTTTATTCTTTCCCGAATTCGAAACACTGCCCAATAGATTCCGCAGCACCCGTGACAATAGAATAAGACTAAACCATGGAGGCAGCAGAGAAGAGATAGACTGCCATCTACCACAAGCTATCTACTCTATTTAATGAGCGATAATCATGTGCGTATTTATGTATCTATTTTTTTTTTTTAGGAAAATGGCTCAATAAGTTTTTAAAAAACAGCAGGCTGACATTTTCTGGCCTAAAATAACGATCTATATATATCAAGACTTCATCGTTTTTTTTTCGGTTGTAATCGTATCGTTTTGGTATCTATGATGCATGAGAAATAATAAAAAATGACGAAAGAATCCAAACACCTAAAGAAAAAGGTACAGCAGAATGTATATTTTCTTTATCATCAAATTAGTCACAACCGCGTCAATAATCTTTTATCCTCCATTTTTCACTTAGTCTGAACAGTTATTCGTATAGCGTTCATCCACAAACAGTTTCAGCATGTTCTAATCTAGAGGCTTGTTGCGGAATAGCATCAGACACGCCATCTTTTCAGGCCGACAATACCAAATAAATAAGATAGGTCCATGACAGCAGGTCCTTGGGTGCGTTCAGACTTTGGACTTGAGTTGAACCAAAGTCAACTTCAAAGGTTTTTACCCGCGGTAGTCACAGCTACTCTTATCGCTATACTCTCAAGCTCTGGCAGACATTTTGTAGCTCCTGGACCAAGGCCGTATCCATGATATATATATATATATATATATATATATATATATATATATATATATATATATATATATATATATATATAATATATATATATATATATATATATATATATATATATATATATATATATATATTATATATATATATATATATATATATATTATATATATATATATATATATATATATATATATATATATATATATATATATATACTATATATATATATATATATATATATATATATATGTTTTTTTTACATAATCAGAGGCAAAACTCTTGACTACCTCACCAATAGTAATTTGAGCCATAACTGAAATGATCAAAGCCTAAAATCCATGATTATATATATATATATATATATATATATATATGACTATAGGTCATGACTATTTCAAGACTATAGGTCATGTGACCAATAGTCAAGAAAAAGAAAGGCTTGGAGATACACTCAATACTACTTTACATTTATCATAAGTTCCTGAAAAAGAAAAAATTAAGTTGGAACAACTTGTTTCCATTTAGTCTGGGTGTGAAACAGTTCCCAAAAGCATTATTACACACTTCCTAAGGTGTTGACTTTAAGGTTTCCTGGAATGCCTCAATCTGATAATCTAAACTTATGTCTTCTTTAAAAAATCAAGCAGAAAAAAGAAGGACTTGAGTACTTACCAGCTAGAACAAAACATCCTGCAGAGGAAATAAATCCACTTGAAAATGAATAGAAAGGGAAACAAGGTTGGGTAAACAAGTCAAGAGTTTTGCCTCTGTAAAAAAAACTTTTTACATAATAGTTTTTTTTACATAATCAGAGGCAAAACTCTTGACTACCTCACCAATAGTAATTTGAGCCATAACTGAAAAAAGAAGAGTCGTTCAAATGATATCTTTGCCATTCAAAAATTTTGCCTAAAAGCATGTGATTGACTCTTGAAGTTTTAGGTAGTTATTGACATACCCCCTTCCCTAAAAAATAGATTAAATAGCCAAAAAATGACAAATAGCAAATTGATATTGAATACAAATAAATTTTTAGAAGCCAATTTGATTCTCTATATTAGATGTACCCCCCTTCCCAAACATCCATATACATCCAAAACCAAAATAAACTCTTACTAGAAACCAAGTTTAAGTAATTACAGTCTGAAGTTCCTTGGTTGCATCAAAATGACGTGAAATATTGTACCAGTTTACCAGTAATACCCCCCCCCCACCCCCCAAAAAAATAAATAAAAATAAATAAAAAACAACAGTCAAAACTAATTAGCAGACTTTGTATTCATTACAAAGGACAAAAACTAATGTGGTTCACAAACTGCATCAAAAATCACAATGGTTTTGAAACCAGTGGTTCTATTGTACTTTGAATCCATATTTATGACATAAAATGGATTGACAAAATATTATGTTTTTGTCAACTTTGCGCAGATGAAACGGTAAATTTCGTAGCCTTCGCTCAACAGAAGTCTTTTATGACATTAGATTGGGCAGACAAAATACCAAGTTTTATAGGGCTTGGTTCAACAAGTCGTTTTCTAGGGAGCAATTGGTTTCTGTCTACTTTGCGCAGATGAAGCAGTAAATTTGTAGTTCTTTGCCCAATGGAAGTCTTTTATGACATTATATTGGACAGACAAAAATACCAAGTTTTGTAGGGCTCTGCTTGCTTAGTCGTTTTGGTACTTTTGTAGAAAGCGGTAAGTGCGTGAAAAGTGAAGTTTCGTTAACGCTAATGACATAAAACAAAATTGAATGCAAATATAATAGTTCAGAAACAAATTTGGGCTATATATTTGTACATTAGGGGGGGGGGGGATTGTAAAGTACAGGATATATTAAATACGTAACCTAATCAACTCAACTTTGGTAATTTTTAGTCCCCTTAAAACCTCAAAAAACTAAACTTTAAATATAGTTCCTGGAGTGAGAAACCCTTTGTAATGCCTATCTTTATGACAGCATCTCGTGTAAGTACTGGGTTTTATCCTATCTAATCTTCAATACAATATTCGTGTGCTTACCGCTTTCTACAAGAGTACCATCGTTCCTTTGGAATTGGAAGGGAGAGTTGACTCTTAGAGTTTGAAAATTACATGCTCCTTTTATCGTTGTTTTAAAAACGACAAATTCTATAAAAATTACACAAAACTTTTTCTTGTGTAAATTGGAGTATAGGGAGTATACATTTCTGGAGAGGGGTTACACTGATTATTTTTTTTATGTCTATAATTCTCCTTCATAAGCAAAGCTTGGTCTCCTAGTGCTGCATGATAAAATTGATAACAATAGAAAGAGAATGGGTTGGTACCACTTATAACATGCACAAACAATTTTTTAAATATGGGAAAAATATGCATATTTTGTTTAAATTCACTTTATTCTATTAGCAGACATTTCATACAGCATGCTGATGCAGAAATAAATGTCCCACAAGCAGTACTGGCATTGCATGAAATGTGACTAGTTTCAGCCATAATTCTTTGCACATTTATGTCAATTCTTTTTTTTTGAGCTGGTTAAAAGAAATGAATAGAAGAGCAAAAAATAGCAAGAAGTTATCATGGTATTATACATAAAGGCAGTGCTTCATTTATGGGCTAGTATGTGAATCCAAAAAACATAAGGAATAGGACATTTTCAGTACTTATTAGGCATTTCAATGGCACAAGAGAATCAGAGTTTTAATTAAACTTGGAAATAAGAATTAAAACAGCTAAATCATTCCTGGAGTGAATCCCCTCTACCAAATTCCATGATCAAACTACAACCAATTTGACCTATTTAGTCATAGTAACGAATCAGAGGCAACGCTGTAGCGTTGCCTATAGTTTAGGCCATATGGCTCCAATGTTTTATTATTTATTATTTATTTATTATTTTTTCCCCAGAGGCACTTCATATGGAAGGGGTCGTCGTAGAAGCTTCAAATGGGGCTCATTCGATTGGAAATCGAGAGTTCTAGTGCCCTTTTTCATAGTCGAAAATGATTGGAGGGCAACTAGCCCCCCCACGCCCATCATTCCCCCTAACAGATCCAATCAAAAATTTTGAGATAGCCATTTTGTTCAGCGTAGTTGATTTCCAGATAGAAAATATATTTTTGAGGAGGATACTCCCCCACAACCCTCAGGGCAAGGGTTTTAAGTTATGCCCTGGGGGGCATATAAGGTTTTTTTATACAAGGCGTTGTTGTAGAAACTTCAAAGAGGGCTCATTCGATTGGAAATTAAAGAGCTAGTGCCCTTTTTAATAGTCGAAAGTGATGGAGTGTAACTAGCCCCTCCCCCCCCCCGCCCATCATTTCCCAAACACATCCAATCAAAATTTTCAGATGGCCATTTTGTTCAACATAGTTGATTTCCAAATAGAAAATATATTTTGAGGAGGACACTCCCCCACAACCCTCAGGGCAAGGGTTTAAGTTATGCCCTGGGGGCATATAAGGTTTTTTTTATAGAAAACGTTGTCGTAGAAACTTCAAAACAGAGGCTCATTCGATTGGAAATTAAAGGGCTAGTGCCCTTTTTAATAATCGAAAATGATTGGAGGGCAACTAGCCCCCCACGCCCATCATTCCCCCAGAACACATCCAATCAAAATTTTGAGATAGCCATTTTGTTCAGCGTAGTTGATTTACAGATAGAAAATATATTTTTGAGGAGGATACTCCCCCACAACCCTCAGGGCAAGGGTTTTAAGTTATGCCTTGGGGGCATATGAGGTTTTTATAGAAGGCGTTGTTGTACAAACTTCAAAACATGCTTATTCGATGGAAATTAAAGGGATAGTGCCCTTTTTAATAGTCGAAAGTGATTGGAGTGCAACTAGCCCCCCCCCCCCCTCCACGCCCATCATTTCCCCAAACACATCCAATCAAAATTTTGAGATAGCCATTTTGTTCAGCGTAGTTGATTTCCAGATACAAATATATTTTTTGAGGAGGATACTCCCCCCACAACCCTCAGGGCAAGGGTTTTAAGTTATGCCCTGGGGGCATATAAGGTTTTTATAGAAGGCGTTGTCATAGAAACTTCAAAAAAGGCCCATTCTATTGGAAATTCAAAGGGATAGTGCCCTTTTTTAATAGTCAAAAGCGATTAGGAGGGCAACTAGCCCCCCCCCCTTACGCCCATCATTCCCCCAACACATCCAATCAAACTTTTGAGATAGCCATTTTGTTCAGTTTAGTTGATTTTTCAGATAGAAAATATATTTTTGAAGAGGACACTCCCCCACAACCCTCAGGGCAAGAGTTTTAAGTTATGCCCTGGGGAAATATAAGGTTTTTATAGAAGGCGTTGTCGTAGAAACTTAAAACATGCTCATTCGATTGGAAATTAAAGGGATAGTGCCCTTTTTATAGTCAAAAGTGATTGGAGTGCAACTAGCCCCCCCCCCCTCCACGCCCATCATTTCCCCAAACACATCAATAAAATTTTTGAGATAGCCATTTGTTCAGCGTAGTTGATTTCCAGAGAGAAAATATATTTTTGAGGAGGATACTCCCCCACAACCCTCAGGGCAAGGGTTTTAAGTTATGCCCTGGGGGCCTATGAGGTTTTTATAGAAGGCGTTGTCCATAGAAACTTCAAAAAAGGCTCATTCTTTTGGAAATTCAAAGGGATAGTGCCCTTTTTAAAAGTCGAAAGTGATTGGAGGGCAACTAGCCCCTCCCCCCCACACTGATCATTTCCCCAAACACATCCAATCAAACTTTTGAGATAGCCATTTTGTTCAGTGTAGTTGATTTCCAGATAGAAAATATGTTTTTGAGGAGAGGACACTCCCCCACAACCCTCAGGGCAAGAGTTTTAAGTTATGCCCTGGGGGCATATAAGGTTTTTATAGAACGCGTTGTCATAAAACTTCAAAACAGGCACATTCAATTGGAAATTCAAAGGGCTATTACCCTTTTTAATAGTCGAAAGTGATTGGAGGGCAACTAGCCCCCCCCCCCCCAATGCCCATCATTCCCCCAAACACATCCAATCAAATTTTGAGATTGCCATTTTGTTCAGCGTAGTTGATTTCCAGATTGAAAATATGTTTTTGAGAAGGACAATCCCCCACAACCCTCAGGGCAAGGGGTTTTAAGTTATGCCCTGGGGACATATAAGGTTTTTATAGAACGTGGTGTCGTAGAAACTTCAAAAAAGGCTCATTCGATTGGAAATTCCGAGGGCTAGTGCCCTTTGTAATAGTCGAAAATAATTTGAGGGCAACTAACCCCCCTCTCACGCCCACCTTTTCCCCAAATACATCCAATCAAAATTTTAAGACAGCCATTTTATTAAACGTAGTTTTAAGTTCTGGAAATTAGGTCTTTGAGAATTACAACTCCCCCAAAGCCCTCAGGGCAAGGGTTTTGTAATTTAAGGATTATCCTAATCCTTAATATTATTTCTTATGGAAGGGATGCTCGTATAAACTTTAGAGAGGGCTCATTTGATTGAAAATTGAAAGTTCTTGTTCACTTTTTAAGAGTCAAAAGAGATTGAAGGACAGCTAGCCCCTCTCCCTCCTCCACGCCCTAAATGCATCAGATACAAATTTTGAGATAGACCATTTTGTTAAAATAATTCAAAGTTCTGATAACAAAAAACTCCGGTGTCGACACAGCCCACCAGGGCCCAGGGGTAGGCGTTGTAAGTTATGGCCTGGGCATAACTTATTAAGGGGGGTTTATAACTTATGGGAAGGGGTTTTGTATGGGAAGAATACATAGGAAATCTATTATAATTAACCAATTATAAGGTTTAAATACATACTCTGTGATAGATGCAAAATTGCTTTGGGCACACAAATTCCTATTAAGGTCAATTCCAAACAGTCGTGATCCCTTTGTGTCAGCAAGTGAAATGGTCTAAACCCCCTATTGGAGCTATTTTTTTCAATACATTCATTGTTGTCAATCGCTTTCCACAAGTTGTGCAAGCTGTCTATTGTTCATATATAAGGTTTTTTATCAAAGAGGTAATCGTATAGACTTTGAAAAAAGCCTCATTCGATTTAAATTGAAAGTTCTAGATCCGTTTTTTAAAGTCAAGAATAATCGGACAGTAATCATCCCCCCCCATGCCATAAAAACTTGAAACTTTTTTGCAATCAAAAACGAACAAAAATTAATTAAAAAAAAAACTTTCCAAAAAATAAGTTTTTCAAAGAAAAGTAAAGGCCATTTTAAACTTAAGCTCAGGAGTTACAAATACCTGTTTAAAATTCAAACTCAAAACGACCAGAAATTACTATTAAAGAATAAATGAAACCCAAAATGAACAGAAATTAAATAAACAATCATAGCAAAAAAAACATACAACAAGTAATAATATAAATGAATAAATAGATCTTAAAGCGAGTAATGCTTAGATTGAATATGAAAATCAAGCTTAAACGAAAAAAAAATATTTTGCTATTAAAGTATAAATGAAACTTAAAACGAACAGAAATTAAATAAACAATCAATGCGAACAAACATACAATATATATTAATGTAGATGAATGAATAAATCTTAAAACGAGTGAAACTTAAATTGAATATGCAAATCAAGTTTGAATCGAATAAAAATAACTACAAACAAGAGTTTGGGTATCGTCTCAATGCAGAAGCCTAAAACCTACTGCTGTTCCTACCTACTGCTGTTCCTACTGCTGTACCATATGATCAAGCTGCAAATAAAAGGATGTTGTCTAATCCTGGGAAAATCTTGACAACATATGACATTGCTTCTCGTGTTAGATGAAGTCTTTCTCTAGTGTTACACCCAAATAATATCATGAGGGGCTTAAAAAAACTGGAATGTGGCCCTAAAATGCTGAAATCTTTGCAGTAGAAGATTTTCTTATCTTTTTTGTCACTGACAAGCCTCCTCCTGCTAATCTTGATGGACCTGTATCTTTTTAGTTATGCAAATGATGTCCTATGTAAGCCTGAAGACCATGGGGCTGAGGTAGACAATGAATAAGCTTGGAGCTCATCAGCTCTTGTTCTAAATCAAGAACCAGCTACTCTTGAGCAAGTAAGACCATTCCAAAAGCAAAGCCACTTACTACCCAACATGATTAGGTTACACCCATCATCCTGCAGCTTGAAAAAAAAAGAAACGGAAAGATCAGCAAAGTAGTTAATGAGATAGTTGCCGAAGGGAAAAAACACCTGCATAGAGAAGAAACTCTTCATAGAGCCACAAAGTTGAAAAAATGGTCCTGGATGATGAAAGTAATCATTCTTTGAAAGCTGATTCTTCTGATGAAGGGGATGTGACTTAAGACGTCTTTAGCTACATCAACAGTGGTTACTTTGCAAGGGTAGTATTTGAGGGAAGATTTTACACTGGTTGTATAGTAAAACATTTTTCTCTTGTTGCCATGTGTATGGCCAGACTTTATATTTTACCTCAGAAAAGATATACTAAAAAAATCATCACCCCCCTGTTCCTGCCCAATACTGCTTCCAGAGCATATTCATTATACATATTTCAAGTTCACCAATTGATAGTCAATTTATGGTGAATGTGTGCTTGATTTTAATTATTTGAAGTCAATGATTTAATCGTACAAGTGATTTTACCCTTTTTCTAATAAAAAATTGGTTATAAAAAATATAGCTCACTATGTACTATCCTTGCCCCTCTGTGTACGACCCCCAGGCATTTAGTGGGGCAACTGACACATGCAGGGATACCCCCTTTTTTCTTTCAGTTGAAAAGCGAAAAATCTGAAAAAATCACATTCTATTCTCCTGATAACAGGCTTTCATTTGAATATATAAATTAATTCTTTAGTCAACCCTTTCATATGATTTTTCTTGTGTTAAAAAAAACTTGCCCCCCCCCCAAAAAAAATGGAAAAAAACTATAATTTATTAAGTAGCTTTAAAACTGTTGCTCATTTTAAGTGTCAAAACTTCCTCTAATTTGAGCTGATAATTGCTCATTTTTAATATAAGGAAACAATGCACAAAAATTGCATTGTCAATTTAATATACATATGCTGATATTTATTCCCTAAAATCTTAATTAATTTTTGATTTCTTAAAGTTACGAAAGTGAAAATATTTCAAAGAATTGTTTTCAGTAAAGCGCCAATGACGCAGTAGGTTTAGGCTTCTGCAGTGAGACGATACCCAAACTCTTGTTTGTAGTTATTTTTATTCGATTCAAACTTGATTTGCATATTCAATTTAAGTTTCACTCGTTTTAAGATTTATTCATTCATCTACATTAATATATATTGTATGTTTGTTCGCATTGATTGTTTATTTAATTTCTGTTCGTTTTAAGTTTCATTTATACTTTAATAGCAAAATATTTTTTTTTCGTTTTAAGCTTGATTTTCATATTCAATCTAAGCATTACTCGCTTTAAGATCTATTTATTCATTTATATTATTACTTGTTGTATGTTTTTTGCTATGATTGTTTATTTAATTTCTGTTCATTTTGGGTTTCATTTATTCTTTAATAGTAATTTCTGGTCGTTTTGAGTTGAATTTTAACAGGTATTTGTAACTCCTGAGCTTAAGTTTAAAATGGCCTTTACTTTTCTTTGAAAAACTTATTTTTTGGAAAGTTTTTTTTTAAAATTAATTTTTGTTCGTTTTTGATTGCAAAAAGTTTCAAGTTTTTATGGCATGGGGGGGGGGATGATTACTGTCCGATTATTCTTGACTTTAAAAAACGGATCTAGAACTTTCAATTTAAATCGAATGAGGCTTTTTTCAAAGTCTATACGATTACCTTTTTGATAAAAAAAACCTTATATATGAACAATAGACAGCTTGCACAACTTGTGGAAAGCGATTGACAACAATGAATGTATTGAAAAAATAGCTCCAATAAGGGGGTTTTAGACCATTTCACTTGCTGACACAAAGGGATCACGACTGTTTGGAATTGACCTTAATAGGAATTTGTGTGCCAAAGCAATTTTGCATCTATCACAGAGTATGTATTTAAACCTTATAATTGGTTAATTATAATAGATTTCCTATGTATTCTTCCCATACAAAACCCCTTCCCATAAGTTATAAACCCCCCTTAATAAGTTATGCCCCAGGCCATAACTTACAACGCCTACCCCTGGGCCCTGGTGGGCTGTGTCGACACCGGAGTTTTTTGTTATCAGAACTTTGAATTATTTTAACAAAATGTCTATCTCAAAATTTGTATCTGATGCATTTAGGGCGTGGAGGAGGGAGAGGGGCTAGCTGTCCTTCAATCTCTTTTGACTCTTAAAAAGTGAACAAGAACTTTCAATTTTCAATCAAATGAGCCCTCTCTAAAGTTTATACGAGCATCCCTTCCATAAGAAATAATATTAAGGATTAGGATAATCCTTAAATTACAACCCTTGCCCTGAGGGCTTTGGGGAGTTGTAATTCTCAAGACCTAATTTCCAGAACTTAAAACTACGTTTAATAAAATGGCTGTCTTAAAATTTTGATTGGATGTATTTGGGGAAAAGGTGGGCGTGAGAGGGGGTTAGTTGCCCTCAAATTATTTTCGACTATTACAAAGGGCACTAGCCCTCGGAATTTCCAATCGAATGAGCCTTTTTTGAAGTTTCTACGACACCACGTTCTATAAAAACCTTATATGTCCCCAGGGCATAACTTAAAACCCTTGCCCTGAGGGTTGTGGGGGATTGTCCTTCTCAAAAACATATTTTCAATCTGGAAATCAACTACGCTGAACAAAATGGCAATCTCAAAATTTTGATTGGATGTGTTTGGGGGAATGATGGGCATTGGGGGGGGGGGGGGGCTAGATGCCCTCCAATCACTTTCGACTATTAAAAAGGGTAATAGCCCTTTGAATTTCCAATTGAATGTGCCTGTTTTGAAGTTTTATGACAACGCGTTCTATAAAAACCTATATGCCCCCAGGGCATAACTTAAAATTCTTGCCCTGAGGGTTGTGGGGGAGAGTCCTCTTCAAAAACATATTTTCTATCTGGAAATCAACTACACTGAACAAAATGGCTATCTCAAAAGTTTGATTGGATGTGTTTGGGGAAATGATCAGCGTGGGGGGAGGGCTAGTTGCCCTCCAATCACTTTCGACTTTTAAAAAGGGCACTATCCCTTTGAATTTCCAAAAGAATGAGCCTTTTTTGAAGTTTCTATGACAACGCCTTCTATAAAAAACCTCATAGGCCCCCAGGGCATAACTTAAAACCCTTGCCCTGAGGGTTTTGGGGGAGTATCCTCCTCAAAAATATATTTTCTCTCTGGAAATCAACTACGCTGAACAAAATGGCTATCTCAAAATATTTTATTGGATGTGTTTGGGGAAATGATGGGCGTGGAGGGGGGGGGGGGGGCTAGTTGCACTCCAATCACTTTTGACTATAAAAAGGGCACTATCCCTTTAATAATTCCAATCGAATGAGCATGTTTTAAGTTTCTACGACAACGCCTTCTATAAAAACCTTATATTTCCCAGGGCATAACTTAAAACTCTTGCCCTGAGGGTTGTGGGGGAGTGTCCTCTTCAAAAATATATTTTCTATCTGAAAATCAACTACTAAACTGAACAAAATGGCTATCTCAAAAAGTTTGATTGGATGTGTTTGGGGGAATGATGGGCGTAAGGGGGGGGGGGGGCTAGTTGCCCTCCAATCGCTTTTGACTATTAAAAAGGGCACTATCCCTTGAATTTCCAATAGAATGGGCTTTTTTGAAGTTTCTATGACAACGCCTTCTATGAAAAAAACCTTATAAGCCCCCAGGGCATAACTTAAAACCCTTGCCCTGAGGGTTGTGGGGGAGTATCCTCCTCAAAATATATTTTGTATCTGGAAATCAACTACGCTGAACAAAATGGCTATCTCAAAATTTTGATTGGATGTGTTTGGGGAAATGATGGGCGTGGGGGGGGGGGGCTAGGTTTTGCACTCCAATCACTTTCGACTATTAAAAAGGGCACTATCCCTTTAATTTCCAATCGAATAAGCATGTTTTTGAAGTTTGTACAACAACGCCTTCTATAAAAACCTCATATGCCCCCAAGGCATAACTTAAAACCCTTGCCCTGAGGGTTGTGGGGGAGTATCCTCCTCAAAAATATATTTTCTATCTGTAAATCAACTACGCTGAACAAAATGGCTATCTCAAAAATTTTGATTGGATGTGTTTGGGGGAATGATGGGCATGGGGGGCTAGTTGCCCTCCAATCATTTTCGATTATTAAAAAGGGCACTAGCCCTTTAATTTCCAATCGAATGAGCCTGTTTTGAAGTTTCTACGACAACGTTTTCTATAAAAAACCTTATATGCCCCCAGGGCATAACTTAAACCCTTGCCCTGAGGGTTGTGGGGGAGTGTCCTCCTCAAAAATATATTTTCTATTTGGAAATCAACTATGTTGAACAAAATGGCCATCTGAAAATTTTGATTGGATGTGTTTGGGGAAATGATGGGCGGGGGGGGGGGAGGGGGCTAGTTACACTCCAATCACTTTCGACTATTAAAAAGGGCACTAGCTCTTTAATTTCCAATCGAATGAGCCCTCTTTGAAGTTTCTACAACAACGCCTTGTATAAAAAACCTTATATGCCCCCAGGGCATAACTTAAAAACCCTTGCCCTGAGGGTTGTGGGGGAGTATCCTCCTCAAAAATATATTTCTATCTGGAAATCAACTACGCTGAACAAAATGGCTATCTCAAAATTTTGATTGGATCTGTTAGGGGGAATGATGGGCGTGGGGGGGCTAGTTGCCCTCCAATCATTTTCGACTATGAAAAGGGCACTAGAACTCTCGATTTCCAATCGAATGAGCCCCATTTGAAGCTTCTACGACGACCCCTTCCATATGAAGTGCCTCTGGGGAAAAAAATTAAATAAATAATAAATAATAAAACATTGGAGCCATATGGCCTAAACTATAGGCAACGCTACAGCGTTGCCTCTGATTCGTACTATGACTAAATAGGTCAAATTGGTTGTAGTTTGATCATGGAATTTGGTAGAGGGGGATTCACTCCAGGAATGATTTAGCTGTTTTTAATTCTTATTTCCAAGTTTAATTAAAACTCTGATTCTCTTGTCCACGTGCCATTGAAATGCCTAATAAGTACTGAAAATGTCCTATTCCTTATGTTTTGGATTCACATACTAGCCCATAAATGAAGCACTGCCTTTATGTATAATACCATGATAACTTCTTGCTATTTTTGCTCTTCTATTCATTTCTTTTAACCAGTTCAAAAAAAAAGAATTGACATAAATGTGCAAAGAATTATGGCTGAAAACTAGTCACATTTCATGCAATGCCAGTACTGCTTGTGGGACATTTATTTCTGCATCAGCATGCTGTATGAAATGTCTGCTAATAGAATAAAGTGAATTTAAACAAAAATATGCATATTTTCCCATAATTTAAAAAATTGTTTGTGCATGTATAAGTGGTACCAAACCCATTCTCTTTCTATTGTTATCAATTTTATCATGCAGCACTAGGAGACCAAGCTTTGCTTATGAAGGAGAATTATAGACATGAAAAAAATAATCAGTGTAACCCCTCTCCAGAAATGTATACTCCCTATACTCCAATTTACACAAGAAAAAGTTTTGTGTAATTTTTATAGAATTTGTCGTTTTTAAACAACGATAAAAAGGAGCATGTAATTTTCAAACTCTAAGAGTCAACTCTCCCTTCCAATTCCAAAGAAACGATGGTACTCTTGTAGAAAGCGGTAAGCACACGAATATTGTATTGAAGATTAGATAGGATAAACCCAGTACTTACACGAGATGCTGTCTAAAGATAGGCATTACAAAGGGTTTCTCACTCCAGGAACTATATTTAAAGTTTAGTTTTTTGAGGTTTAAGGGGACTAAAATTACCAAAGTTGAGTTGATTAGGTTACGTATTTAATATATCCTGTACTTTACAATCCCCTTCCCCCCTAATGTACAAATATATAGCCCAAATTTGTTTCTGAACTATTATATTTGCATTCAATTTTGTTTTTATGTCATTAGCGTTAACGAAACTTCACTTTTCACGCACTTACCGCTTTCTACAAAAGTACCAAAACGACTAAGCAAGCAGAGCCCTACAAAACTTGGTATTTTGTCTGTCCAATATAATGTCATAAAAGACTTCCATTGGGCAAAGAACTACAAAATTTACTGCTTCATCTGCGCAAAGTAGACAGAAACCAATTGCTCCCCTAGAAAACGACTTGTTGAACCAAGCCCTATAAAACTTGGTATTTTGTCTGCCAATCTAATGTCATAAAAGACTTCTGTTTGAGCGAAGGGCTACGAAATTTACCGTTTCATCTGCGCAAAGTTGACAAAAACATAATATTTTGTCAATCCATTATTATGTCATAAAAGACTTCTGTCAGGCAAAGACAACAAAATTGACTACTCCATCTGCGCAAAGTTGACAGAAACCAATTGGCCGCCAAGAAAACGACTTGTCAGATGGAGCTTTGCAAAATTTGATATTTGTCAATGTCCCAGTTAGACAGGCTCTACTGAGAAAAACATGTTGGGAAATATTGTTGTTTCTTTCCAAAAATATCAGGAGCAGCTGACATATTTTTCTAATACATGAGCCCATAGAATTGCAAAGTTATATTAAGCTCATTTAGATTTAGATCTCTTTCTCTATTCTCAAAAAACCCTATTAAAAATCATATAATCCAGGGTATGAAGAATTAAAAATGCAAGAGAAAGGAACAATTTTCCATTCTAGTTTCGAAAATTTTGCTACTTTGCAACATTCAACTTATTTCAAGACTTGATTTAATAATAAAAATTACGAAAAAGAAGGCAGGAAGCTTAGTAACCTGGGTTGTATTGGTACTTCAAAAGGAAACTCTGTAATACACAAACATGTAAAAATAAATTCAAACCTAACCAGTTTGTCAAGAGAGAGGAAAGTTTACAGCAATGCAAGTTTCCAGTGATCTAGAAATTGCAATTTCTATTAGCAAGATTTGAACCTAAAAGGACACTTGGAGGACTATTTTATTTTTTTAGATCATCAGCACATGAAAATGGTTGCAGAACAAAGAAAAAGATCCAGAACTAGAATAAAGCTTGGTGTAAAGTATGTTTCAAAAGAATTATGATGAAAAGTATTACTAATTTGACTCTGATTATTGAGCTACCCGTATTCCAAAGCATCATAGTGAAGAACTGGAAAACGGTATCAAAGTGAAGATTCGGCCAAAGATTGTGCAGAAGATCACTCTATTTTTTATATTCCAAAATGCTTATGGCCAAGAAGCTCCAAGAAAACCATAGAAGGCCCAGTCACAAGCAAACTTTATTTCAAACTGCAAGATAGCTTAGTGCAATTTGAGCCAACAGAAAGCTTAGAGTCTGTCTTCAGTGGTGCCTGTTGTTTTAGTGCACAGTCCACAGCCACCTTGCATCTAGCATCCTGAGACTGCTAAAGATGTTTCTCACAAAAGTTCAGCAGATGTCCTTGCAAGCACATAATTTGATAGGATTGACTCCCAAAGTCTGTGCAGAATCTTACTTTTAAGGGGAAATTTTTTCAACACGTGTCAGTTTATTAAAGTGCAGTAATCTTTAAAAAATTTGATTGAAATACTGAATAATTTGTAACTGATGAACAAGGAAATGATAAAAAGATTAGGGATATTCAACAAAATCTATCCTTAATCTTTAATTATATATGATAAAAAGATGAGTTATCCTGAAAAGCAGTGAACATGTCCTTTTAATATACAAACTTTTGCATTTCTACCTAATTTAATTTTGTTTCTGTGACTTAGAGGAAAGTCCTGGTAAGTCGGTCTTTTGTACAGGAATAGAGTATTGGAGCCGCGTGAGTTTTAGAGATATTGGAGTATACGTAATTATGTATGCAAAATAGCAGTATTACTGTGTCGCAAACCTCTACACATTTGAGCTTACTCTCTACTTTTGGGGTTCCTACTCTCTTTTCTTTTGACGTTTACTTTAAAATAGAACTGAACTGAAGTGTACCAAATTGCCTGCAAGAAGCAAAGAAGAATATGGTTTTGAAATTACCTTTCAAGTTGAATTTGTTATGGCCAGGTTTGCCTTGTAAAAGTTTGTTGAATTGTTTTGAGTTTTTCAATTTTTCAAATGCAACAAATAAATAAAGACAAATAACTGTGGTATAATTGAAGTACTATTTCAGACACATCTTGATGAAGTTTGTCCTGGCCCATCCTTGACAAAGATTGGAGTCTGAATAGAAGAAAATGCAGCTGAACCATTATCCTTTCAGGCCTGACACTGTGGAACCTGGTGAAAGAAAAAAAACATTGGAAGAAGTTTGCTGTTCAGAAAGTGATCACAAAGAAACAGTAGGAATCAGCAATATCTTCACTCTTCTTTTTTTGCATTACTGACTGTACCAAAGCAGCCAAAAAAAGTGACATTTGAATTAAAGTTGGATTCCATCTCCAACAAGTTAGATGCTGCAATTTACAAGCAGTAGACATAGAACAATCAATCAGCAAATATAGAACTAGTCTTATTAGTTAGTCAGATAAATTCTTTTTCTCAGAAAGGGTCAAGAATGGAAGGAGTAAGATCTGAAGTCAACATTTCACAGCAAGCTGGATCATAAGAGTCAAGCACAATCCCAAGCTTCAGAAAAAAAAACTTTCAGGCTCAGAAAAGCTGAAGCCTATCAAAATAGGACCATTTCAGCCAAAATCAATTTTTCAATAAACATGGAAAATCCAATCCCAGAGTTCCAAACACCGATTACAGTTTGTTAGAAACTGGTACAATGAATAGGCTACTTGCTTCCTAGAGTATAGTGTCAAGAAATATTTAGCTCACTACTTTGCCTGTTTGTTGTTTCCAATTGCTGCAACTTCTAGTTTGGCACATTCTGCCACAAATGCAGAAACAAGGCTTCTTCATTTATAACAAGAACTAGAAACTGGCACAAAATGCAAAGCAAGGGCACCAAGGCTGGAATGCTCATCACTCACTTCCAATCAAATGATCTCAAAGCTTCTGCAGGTGATCTTGTTTGTTTTATAGACAGCAACAGATCATTACCAAGCTTAGTTTACATGGAGATAAAATATACAGTCAAAAAAGAAAGCAAAAGAAGCTGTTGCACTACATACATGTTGCTAGATGTTACCACCACTCTAGGTAAACAAGGGCTGGCTTTTCATAGGAAGATTCATGACAGGAAAAATCACAATGAGCTAGCTACTCTTCTTTTGAAACACAAAATTGAAAATGGGCCATTGAAAAAAAAAAAAAAAAAACAGGACAAGCCACATTTCACCAGCTATTGGTTGGGTAATAGCCAAAATCAATTAATTGCATTGTTGGAACAGAGCCAGTTCAAAAAATTGTAGCAGAGGTTAATGATGCGGACTTTTTAACATCTTTGCAGACAAAACACCCACTGTCAGCCATGAAGAGTGTTTAGCTGTAGGTGTACAGTACATTGATAGAGAGGGAGCCACTAAAGAGCATTTACTCATTATTTAAAGATTTGAGTCCAAGTTGCAGAAATAAATTCTACAAGTTTGGTGGAAGGCTTGTATCAATGAAGAAAAACTGGCATTTTTTTAATGCCACAATTTTTGCAAGTAACATGAGTGGTTGCTTCAAGGGAACACAAGCTCACATTTCCAAGAAATTAGAAAGAAATGTTCAATACATCAGATGCCTAGCCCACAGAGGGAACATTATCTTTCTTTTTGCAGAGATTTGCAAGAGTGCTGGAAGTATCATTGAGTTTGCCAAGTTGTTCTCTCTAGTGAAGAAGAACAAACAAGGGTTGCCTTTAATTACAGAGCATGGAGGACAAGGAGGACACTGAATTCAGCCTGGAAAACCATTTTGTGGTTAGAGTGCAATTATTCTGTGATTATTGTCGCTTCTAATCAGCAGTTGTACCAAACCTATCCTGCTCAAGTCATCCTCAGGGCTATACTGTGGTGTTTATCCTCCCCATAGTATAGTGCAGACGGTTTTGATATCATCTATTTTCCCTTCTTGTTTTATATTTGTGTTTAAAGCTTTTTCCAATAGGCAATGTTTAGAAGTCCTCCAAAAAAAAAAAAACGTCCCCCCCAGATCCCAAATCAAATTCCATAGTGAAAGATACCCATCCTGGCTGGTCAAGCACATTATCTGAAAGTTCTAATGATAGCTCCAATTCGGAGAATAGGACAATGATAACTGTTGGTCCTAATGCAACCATAAATGATGATAATGGGTTTCAAGAGGTCCTCTCTAGAAGCTCTAAAAAAAGGAAAAAAAAAATCTCTCCAATTAAAAGCATTTCCCCTCTCCCTCCCTGCCCCAAGATCCTCCCTCCAAAAACTTAGGAATTTACCTTAAAATTACTCCACTACCCCCTTTGAAATAAAAAATGATCACTGCAATAAGAGTTGCAATTTTTAAATTGCTAAAATCAATGTTCTCTCTTAACATTAACCGTGATGGATCTCTGCTAATAGCTGTAGAAGATCAGAAAAATCAGCAGATACAATAATTAACCTTAAATCCCTTCTGAATATCCCAATTATTGCATCTAATTGGAACCCAAAACAATCACCAACAAAAATTGTAGTTTATAATGTTTCCCCAGAGATATCTACTCAGGAGTTAAAAGAAGGCCTCTCAGATAGGGCTGGAAACACAATCCCAGTTGAGGATGTTACCCAACTTGGAAAACCTAACTCTACTGGCCTAAAAACTAGTAGATCCTTCTTATTCACACTAAAGGATAAAATTGATATCCCAGAAAAATTATTCCCATTTGGGCAAATCAAACCACACAAGGAATACAAACCTAAGCCTATTCAGTGGTCAGAAGTGTTTTCAAACTGGGACACACAACACAACAAATGTAATGAATTCTCCAAGAGTGTAGTAATTGTAAATCTTTCCATCCTAAAGAGCTGACAACTTGCAAAAACACCCAGCCTACATGCATCAATTGCAAAGGCCCACATGAATCTACAAATAAATCATTATGCCCTGCATACAAGAGAAAAGAGCTCTAACACTCCAAATATCAACAGAGAAGGGCCATCCCATATACCCCTTTGCAGCAATGGAAGCAAATGCTGCCCAACAATACCAAATAAAGCCTGTAATGAAACCAACCAAAACCCCAAGTCAAATGCCACCCCCCCAAATGCATCAAGCACCCCATATAAAACAATATCTTCTAAACCCCCTAGCTCAAATCCCTATCAGAAGGAATCACCAAGCCAGCAAGCCTCATTTTCTGGTGAGATAAGGCCAGCCTGGCCCTCCCTCCCAAGAAGAAACAAAACCAGAAACACTACCAGGAATCAATCCCTTAACCAACAAACAGGATGCACTACCAAAAATGCAATCCCCAAATATATGCTTATTCATTCTAAACTGTAATGCAGTTCAGGCCATGAACATACATCAACTACAGAAAACAAAAATTATTGCAGAATTGGCAAAAATCTACATCCCAGATGATATGCTCATTCAAGCAAAAAAGATCTTGCTTTACTTTTAACAAAGCTGAACATTAATACACAGTCATATGAAGAATAAATCAACAACACAACATTTATCAATACTCCAATGGAATGTAAGATCACTCACAGAAAATAAGCTAAATGAACTAATATCATTTTATGAATAATAATTCCATTAATATTGCTTGCCTCCAGGAAACTCATTTAACCCAAAAATCAACAAATTAAGTCTCTGGGATATACTATCCTGAGAAGGATAGATCTTCAGAGAGAAAAGGAGGTGGTGTAGCTTTATTAGTTTATAATAATATAAAATTTTGTGGCATCAATTTTCCAGATTTTTGAAAATGATGTTGATGTAATTGGTATAAGTGTTTGGCTGAATAATTTAAAAACCTACATAATAAGCTTTTATAACCCTAATGGCCAAACTACAGATGCCAAGGATTTCTTTAATTATATAAATAATTCTAATATGTTAAAAAATATCATTATTTGTGGTGATTTCAATGCCCACAGCCCTTGTGTGGGGAATAAACCAGCAAATAAAGCTGGTAAATTTATTGAGCATATGACTTCAAATAATAATGAATTAGCTGTTGCTACCCCTCCAAACCTGAATACATATTTCTAACCCCAAAAGTGGCAAATTCTCCACAATTGACCTACAAATTGTGTCTTTAAATTTTTTGAACAAAATTTACATAAATAAAATTGATAGTCTATGTACAGACCACTTTGCTATAGTTTGCTCCCTAAATGAAACCTGCTGAAACTTCATCTCATACCTCCAAATATATCAACACTAAAGCAAATTGGTCTATTTTCCAAAATAAGCTAAATGATGAAATTACAAGTTTCACCCAAAGTTCATGCATTTCTAACACAACAGTTTGACACACATGCTGAAGCCTTGACATCTTTACTAATAAATACAGCTAATCATGCTATCCCCAGGACAACACCTAAGAAAAACATTCCCTAAACAAATTCCTAAAGCATGGTGGACAAATGAGTGCCTAAATAAATGGAGGATAAAAAAGGCAGCTAGGACAGAATTCATAAAAAAACCAACACCTACTACATATTTAAAAAAAATTACAAGCAGAATCTAATCTAAAAAGGACTATAATAGATGCTAAAATATAAATACTGGAATAATTTTGCAAATAATCTCTCCAGAGAAACGCATGAGCCAATTATACATAAAGTCATAAGCCACATATGTGGGAAAAAGACTTCTCCCAACCCACTCCTGTATGAGCTTATACATAATAATACCATTATGACAATGATATTGAAAAGGCTAACCTATTTGCAACTCTTTTTGTTAATAAGCTAACATCAAATAATCAAAGCAAACTGTCCACAATTCCTATGAACCCTAGTTACCAACCACGCCCAGGATCCGAGTACATAACTAATCCATTTTCAATCCAGGAATTGAATAATGCAATACATCATATTAGGTCCAAAACTAGCAGCAGCTATGACAATATACACCCCCCACATGGATAAAGAATCTCACACCTTCATACAAACAAGAACTGCTAAATTGTTATAATCATGCTTGGGCATCTTCTAGGTTCCCCAATATATGGAAATGTTCGTCTCTCCTACCAAATCCTAAAGAAAAATAAACCAAAAAGATAACCCTGAGTCTTATAGGCCCATAATGATTACACCTGTGATGGGGAAAATAATGGAGAAAATGATTTTTATCACAGACTCCTCTGGTTTGTTGAGAAAAATAACATGATCCCACACACTCAAACTGGATTCAGGAAATACCACTCCTCAACAGATGCTTTCATTTTGCTAACAAATGCAATAAATGAATCTTTCTCAAAAAATAATATCCTAGTGGCAGCTTTCCTAGATTTTGAAGGAGCATATGACAATGTGAACCACCAAATCCTTTTAAATAAACTTGCAAACCTTGGAGCACCTCCTAAGCTAGTATCCTTTATTAAATCCTTCATAGAAGTGCAAAAAAGTTTTCATTGTTTGTGTTGGTTCATTCAGCCTCTTCACCCCAAAAGACAATATTCCAAAGGCCTACCTCAGGGAGCAGTCCTCAGTTGTCCCCTCCTATTTGCCCTATATCTCTGGGACATGAACCTACCCCACACGAATCTACAATATGCTGATGATCTGGTGCTATGGTCATCTGGCAACACCCTTTTTCAGAATAGCACAGTCAAATCTGCAAAAAGTCACTTTTTTTTCCAGTTTGAAAAAAATTCTCTCAACATTCAGATTTACCCATTGCACCCACCAAGTCAAAAATAATCCAATTTTCAAATTTCACCGGAAGCAAAACCAGTTAATGTAAAACTAACTCTAAATAAAACAACTATTCCAGAAGATAATAATATTAATTACCTAGGTCTCATGCTTGACAAAAAAACTTAATTTCCACCTCCACATTTCAAACACAATAAAAAAAATGCTATAGAAAAAGCAAAATATACTAAAAAAAGACTTCTTTCCACACCCTGGGGTTGTAAGGAAAAAAACCTTACTCCAGTCTTCAGCAGTTTTATAAATCACATATAAGACCCCATATTGACTATGGGCTCATTGTCTAATGGTGCATGTGCAAAGACCCAGATGCAAAAAATTGAAACAACACAAAATGATAATAATACGTCTCATATTTGGTCTTAGGAAACCCCACAAGCACCAAGTTTCTGCTTATGGAGAGTGGATTAACACAACAATAAGGGAGAGACGTAGCTTTCTCTTGATAAAAACATCTTACAAAAAATTGAATCAAATAGCTCACACACATTACATAATTGGTTAAGTAAAATCCAGCCATGTATAGAGGTATTGCAGATGAGTATGCCAATATTCAAAAGAAGTTCCCTGTACCAGCAAAGTCCCTATTGCACCTACTTTCCCCCCAATCCCCTCTATGGAATTGGTCATTTCCCATAATAAATACTGAAAAATTTTTCAAAATGGAATAAAGATTTACCCCCCATTGCTTTTTGTTTCAGAAAAAATTTGCAGAACTCATCAATACAATTACCTATAAAAAATCACTTCCAAATATTTTGTTGATGGGTCAAAAAAAGAATGAGAAGGTTGCAAGTGGTGTTTTTTCCTTCCTCACCTGAAAAATTGCCATGGGCGAGAGATTATTTAATAATTTATCTATAATGTCCTGCCCTGAGTTTTAAATGCCATAATCATGGCATTAGAACACCTTAAGCAAAAACCAATCTGTTTTGATTGAAAATTCGAATAATATATCCATCTATTCCGACTCTTTATCAAGCCCTTGAGTTGCTCTGGCCTCAGCTCCTCAACATATAAGTTTTGGACATTGACACTTATAATTGTCTCAGTATTATTGATAATCTTGCTTCAAGTGGCATAAAAACTTTACTTTCAGTACATTCCTAGCCACTCTGGCATAAGTGGTAATCATCAGGTTGATGAAATAGCAAAAAAAAATGCTATAAATATTGACCAGCCAAGTAGGAAGACCAATCCCAATTAGAGATATTCACCAATGGAGGCTATCAAGATATTAATTTTAATAAGATTACTATCCTTTCCTTTCCCCCTTTCCCAATAAGTATCTTTCTAAAATTTATCATAGAATTCGTTCTGGAACATAATGGGACTAAATTTCCTTGCATTCTCATATAAGCTTTCTAATTCAAGTGGTTCAATTTCCCCCCTGTCCCCTCTTTGCAGGCATTGTAATATGAATAATGAACACAATGACCATTGCCTATTTGAATGTAATATGCTGACGTCTGCACAACTATACCTTGCTTTCTCAAACTGTTAAAATACTTCAAACACACACAAAATCCCACTATCAGCCAAGAGCCTAGCCAACTATACCTGTGCACACATAGCATAGAAATCGACATTTTTTCCATAAATCTTATATTTGAACTCCTAGAGTCGAAAGATCTGCTGAAAGATATCTGAATATATCTAATAAATATGAGCCAAGCAATCAAGCCAGTAGCTCTGTAGCCCACACAGAGTGAAGCAAAAAGGAAAAAGGGCTAAAATAGTTTTGTTTTTACTGAAAAGCCCGCCTGCTTGTGTAAATAGAAGAAGAAGAAGAGCATCCAATTTTGCAAAAACTATTTGCTAAAATATTGGCCAAAGGTGAACAAATATTTAGCAAGACGAAAAATTGTCCAGAACAGATGATTGCAAAAGTCAACCATGGGAAAATGATTGACTTGACCATTGGCATGCTCATGATGTCAGAAAAAGGCTACTGGAAAAAATTGACCTTAAACTACTTGCAGAAAAAGTCAAAATTAGAAAAAGCTGTGCAGCCTTAAAGTTTAGCTTTTATTTTCTTTGTCTTGATTTTACTTTTATACCTGAGTTTTTTTTTTCCTCTAGAATATATGACGATTTTTCTGCAAATAATAAAACATTATTTTAACACAATAAAAACAAGTAAAAAAATGTCAGTTGTTGTAGGCATGTTTCCCAAATTGATTGGCACATTTTTGACATCCCCCCAAAGGTAAAAAGGCTAGTGATGATGCCCCTGAACCCTAGCAAGCCACTTTTCTGATTCAGTGTGCTAGGTTATCCAGGTATTCCTACAGGGAGGTTCTTGCATCAGCAGTATGGATGTCCCCTGGCGCAAGCTTAGACTTGTCAGCATAAAGAGCAGCCCCCCCTGCAGGCATGAAATGGAAGAATAATCTTTAATCTTTCTGTGTTGATGTACTTTCCAAACAAACTTGATGAACATTATTCTTTGGTAAAATTTACAGAAACCTGATATAGTTATTGTGACTGGAGGTGCTCCAAAGCAACTGCCTCAACCAAAAGCACATTTCTGTCAACTGAGTGGGCGTATAATATTGTGGGACAACAAGCATTCGAAAAGAGGAGTTTGTATTTATGGTTTTGTCATTGTCAAAATTGAAATATGCAGAAGTTGATGTTTTGTTTACTATGGAAATTAAAGTCAAGTAATTGGTGTGGAAGTTTTAAGTTTGCCAGGGGTATCCCAAAATGTGAGGATTCGTAGGCATTTAACATACAAAGCCAAGTATGTTTAAATGACAATCACCTGCTGAGTTATATCTGCCATACCTTTTGTCTGTTTTTTCTCAAAAATTTTTGTTCTTGGTGACTTCAATACTCCCAATATTGACTAGTTATCCCAGGCTTATGTCCAATGATAGGACCAGAGTTTTTGCTTTTAAACTTGTGCAAATGTTACAGGATAGTTTTCTGTACCAGCATGTTGCTGATCCCCACAAGACTCAGAGTAATCTCCACTCCCCATTTACTAGATTTGGTGATCACGAAATCTCCAGATGACATACTAGACCTTAAGATGCTGCCATTTTCTAGGTAAAAGCAACCATGTAGTTATGTCCCCTCTACCAATGAATGTAAGTGCAGCAGTGAACTGTTGGTTTTTAAATTTTTATTATGATTATAGCAAGGGTTGTTACAATGAAATTCAAGACTTTATCCATTCTGGTTTCTTTTGTTGAGGAGCTTCAGTCTAGGAATGCAGATGTTCTTTTAAGTTCATCTGAGAGGTTATAAAAGAAGCACGTGATAGGGTTTCATTCCGCAATATTACATAGAAGAAGGTTCAAGAAAAAAAAGACGACTGCCAAAATTTGTATTTGAATGCAATCAGTGAATAAAAATAAACAATGGAGACAGTATATGTTGGAAAAAAAACAAAGACTTGTGGTGTGTTGCGTATAAAAGGGCGTGGAATCATGCCAGCCCTCATCCACTATGTTTTAACTGGGAATAACCCAAATTGTCCAATCATTAATAACATTTGAGGGTGTCCAAAGAAAGTTTTGGAAGTTATGTTAATAGAAACAAGACTGATTCCTCAACTGATTTGTGCATTTTTTTTGATGACCCAGCTACTAGTGAATTTAAATAAGTAATGATCAGAAGAAGGCTGATGTTCGTTTACTCAAGTGTTTTCATTCAATCAGATTTTTGTAAATCTGAATGAAGTCCATGCATTGAAGTCCCTGTCCCATTTTACTGAATTTGTTTCCAGCAGACAAAGTGCCCTTTGATGACCTGATATTTCTTCAGAGCAGGTTTTAAAATTCTCCATGACCTTTCCATTAATAAAGCTCCAGATATTACCTTACCTTAAATTTTTTTTTTTTTTTTTTTTTACCTTAAATCACACTAGCCAGCAATAAGGAACAAATAGGGACAACATGGTATTTTTTCTAATGCTTTTCTTCAGAAGACAGCCACATGTTTAGTGAGCCTCTTGCGTTTTTTGTTTAACCATTGTCCTGTTGAATGGGTAAAATCGCCCCCTCAGCATGGAAAAAAGCAGTCATAAAGCTGTTTTCCATAAAGGAGGATCTAAATTCCAATTTGGAAATTATCATCCAATTTCAAACACCTCAATTTCTTTGGGGAGTTCTCTTGAAAGATGAATTGTATATTTGGAGACCAGGATTACTTTTCAAGCAAAAAAATTCGGCATCCATCACAACATGGTACTTTTCAGAAAAAACAGGTTATGTAATATGCAGTTGCTAGAAGTTGTAAAAGATTTCCAAAATATGGCTGATTTTGGTTTGAAGTTTGATTGCTTGTACATTGATTTGGCTTCAGTAATTGTTTGACGAAAAGTTTCCAGTTACTTTTATTGCTTTGAAAATGTGAAAAGTATAAGCTAAGCAGTAGAGCTTTAAACATGGATTACAGATTACTTATCAGGCCTCCTCTTTCCCAGCAAGTTATAGTCCCAGTAGTGCACTTTCAAGTGAGTAGTCCCAATTTTTTTGAGTGGTGTTGCCACAAGGCAGTTGTTTGGCCTATTTTGTCCTATAAGTATTTTGTCACTCCACTGTCATACTGTTTTTGTGATGATATAAAAACTGTATAAAGAGTCTTACCTCCCCAGTAGACGTCAACCCCTATTCATTTCTTCAAGAGGATCTGAATGCCCTAAATGATTGCTGTAAATTGAACTCCATGTTTGTAAATCATTGAAAATGTTTTGTTTTTTTTTTTTTTTGTAACTTCATTACTTTTTGAAAAGCTCAACTTATCATTATTTTCTTGGTGATACACCTGTTTCATCTGCAGATTCAGTAAGGGATTTAGGTATTCAATTTTGATAACCAGTTGAAGTTTTCACAAGCATGTGTCAATTAATTTTGTGAAATAACTAATTACAGTCTTCTTTGAATTATGAGAAGTTTCATGAAATTTAACCTTTCACACTGTTTTTATTACACTATTACAAGACAATAGTATGCCCCTGGTGGTAGAATATTGTTCTCTGTGTGGTATCCTACATGGAAATTTGACTTGCAGCAAATTGAAAAGGTTCAACATTGGGTGTCAATGTTTGTGCCATATTTGAGCCATTTACCCCATATCAGCATTGACTGGAGTGTTGGGGACTTCCTTTTTCTGGAGTTTTGATGGCATAAAAATTGACCTGATCAATACATTCCATATTATGAAGGGTGTCAATAATGTTGGACTGGGCCACTCAAACGAAAAAAAAAAAAAAAACTGTTTGTATAAAAAACTGTATCAGCTGCAAGTGCACAAGAAAATAAGTCAATGTAGCTTTGTTAACCATGCAACAAAACTTTGGAATAGTTGTTTACCTGATACTGTAAGTTTTGTTTTTCTGTGCAAAGAGTGCAATCCCATTTTAAGAGTGCTCTTGATGAAACTGAGTTCTATGAAACACAGTTTTTTTCTGTAATATAGCTGTTGTAGTAGATGTTTTTTTTTTACTGATGAATAATTTTTTTTTGTGTTTTGCAGTGTTGTTGTTTAGGCTGTCAGTTTCTTGTGTTTGTTTTGCAACAAGCCTATGGCTTGATTTTTCCTCCTTTTTATTGAATAAAATAAAAGGTTATTTTATTATTTTTATGCTATGGAATTGCTAATATTAAATGGCTGGACAGAGTGGACCCCCCAAGACAAAGTGTCTTGAGGTACTACAATCTTTAAGGATCAAGGGTTGAAATAAACTGCTGAGGCACTTTGCTATAATGCTATGCCTTTGTTTCAACCTAGTAACCCATAAACTGAATCAATGTTGAACAAAATCAAGAAACATATAAAATGATTAGAATTATTAGGCTATAATTGGGGGGGGGGGAGGGTTCACATTTGGGTAAATTTGGCTCTATTTGAAACGTTCGAAGATGTATTTCATTCTAAAATCCATTTTGTAAAGCCCTTTTGTGAAAAATAATTCACAAACATAAAAATGATTTGTCAAGATTAAAAGAATAATTCACAACATTGATTTGTCAAATCTAAGAAATTCAAGGCACAAATCTGCCATTTCAACCTATATCTTGAAAAATAACAAATCCAACAGAAGAAACATGGCAGATAGAAAAATGAAGAAATTGTTTTGAAGTTTCTATCCAACCTAATTGTGAGCAAAATCAATAGACCTAACTTGGTGGATTATATGTGGAAAACAAAAATATACTTGCGGAAAGCCTGATGGCTTTCTCCTCCCTTATTGAATAAAAGTAAATATAACTTTAACAAATAGACTTTAAAATGAAACAGTAACTTTGAAAACCAAAAGTTTTAGCCCTTTTTAATAGTCAAAAAACAGTAACTTTGAAAACCAAAGTTTTAGCCCTTTTTATAGTTATACCACAAACATAGAAAGAAATCATCATTTTCAAAGCATCAGAAAAGGCTTAACACTGAATTTGCAAAAAAGCAATAACTAAATTAATTAATTACTAAATTAATTTTCAGTTATTAGTTCTTTCTCTGGCTATTGTTCTGAAAATGCAATTTTCTGTTATTTTGAGAAAAATTTAAAGCCCATATCAATGTTTTTTTTTTTGGTAAAAATATTTACCAAATCAGGTTATTGAGTTACAACTAAAGTGAATGTACTAAAGTGCCAAGTGCCCTTTTAAATAGTTGAAAGTGATTGGAGGGAAGCTAGCCCCCCCCACAGCGCACATCATTCATCCCCCAAACACCACAAATAAAAATTTTTGAGAAAGCCATTTTTGTCAGCATATTTGATTTCCAGATAGAAAATATGTTTTTGAGGAGGACACTCCCCATAACCCTCCAGGGTGAGGGTTTTTTTTTAAGTTATGCCCCTGAGGGCATATAAGGTTTTTATAGAAGAAGTTGTTGTAGAAACTTCAAAAAAAGGCTCATTTCTTATTGGAAATTCCAAAAGGGATAGTGGCCACCTTTTTAATAGTCAAAAAACAGTAACTTTGAAACCAAAGTTTTAGCCCTTTTTATAGTTATACCAAAAACATAGAAAGAAATCATCATTTTCAAGCATCAGAAAAGGCTTAACACTGAATTTGCAAAAAAAAAAAAGCAATAATATATTCAGAAAGAGCATGCAAAATGGCCTCTATTGGTATGCTCACTTGTTTGTTTTTAGGTCAATAATATGAACTACTCAATATTTACCCACATTTGCAACATTAGGGGGGGGGGGATTCAGTGCTTTTAGGGATAATAAGTATTTTAGGATCTAAAAAAAATTTTAGAATTTTTATAATGTTTCCCCCCTGCTCAACAACACCAACTGTTACACTAACCAAGACAATATAATAATGTGAAAAGAGCTATAAAGATGCATCAAGTAGTGTAGCCAAAAGTCCACCTTTTAATCTAGCAAAGTATTGTGTGAGAATACAAATTTTTGCCATCTTTTTTTAGATTGTGAAAAGACTGAATACCTACACTTTCATTCAGTTTGAAAGAATAATTCCAAAATTGGAGAAAAGATTGTCAAAAAAGTAGGCTTAATAGAAGGTACCATAGAATAATATGCCACAATAAAGTAGGCCCCCAGCCCCTGCTTTTAAAAGGATAAACTTGGGGTAAAAATTCTAGTTTTTAGCTACTTTTGGCTATCTTGGAAAGGGTTTGTTTGGTTAGGAAAATGGAACTATCAGGGATGGGTATCTACAGGCTAAAGTATGTCCTAGGAGGTATTTTGAAGTACCTACTCCTCCTTCTTCTTCTCACTCCCTAGAGGGTCCTGAAATGTGTCTACATGACAGTTCTAGGCTTTATAACTATTGAAATTTGGACAAAACAACATTTTACCTTAAATTTTTGTTTATTAGTTATTTCTCTGGCTATTGTTTTGTTCTGAAAATGCAATTTCTGTTATTTGAGAAAAAATTTAAAAGCCCATATCAATGTTTTTTTGGTAAATATTTACCAAATCGGTTATTGAGTTACAAACTAAAGTGAATATACCACTTGATCCCTTTTTTTATGTTCTTTACAAATATATATAATCATTTTGGTAAATATACAAACCAAAATCAATATTATTGAGTAAAAAAACTAAAGTGAACATACCATTTTCAATGGCCTTTTTTTTTATGCCTGATTATGAATATTAATAATCATTTCTATTGGAAATGAATTTTAAGTTTTTCCCCCCCCCCTATATATGCCAATTCAGGGTATACATACTTTCTACATTTAGGGGGGGGGGAGTAAAGTTTTTAAAACTTTACCTCCCATTTACATCAGAAAATAAATTTGTCCCCCACCCCCCCCCCCCCCTAATGTAGAAATATATACCCTAAATTGGCCATACATAGGGGGGGGGGGGGGGGCTAAAATTGATTTCTGATAGAAAAAATGATTATTATAATTTTTGTGAAATCAGCATAAAAAAAGACATCAAAATGGTATTTCACTTTAGTGTTGTTACTCAAATAATATGATTTGGTATATATATTCACCATTCATTTTTGTCAGAAATGAAATTTTAAGCCCCCATCTCTATATATAACAATTCAGGGTATATATTTGCACATTAGGGAGGTTGGGGGGAGTTTTTAAACTTTACCTCTCACTTGTTCATCAGAATAAAATTACTATCCCCCCCCCCAATGTGCAAATTATATACCCTGAATTGGGTAAAACTACGCTTTTATACATAGGGATGGGGGCTAAAAAATTCATTTCCAACAAAAATTATTAATTATATTTGTAAAGAGCATAAAAAAAGGCATTGAGTGGTGGTAATAAAGCTTTAGTTGTAACTCAATAATATGATTTTGGTAAATATTTACCTTTTTTTTCAAAAAAATATTTGTAAATTTTTAAAACCTTGTAAATTGGGATTTGAACAAAATTATGAAGCTGAAAAACAATTTTTTGGTACCTTACTGAAGCTGAAAATCTACTAATTTTGCAAGCTTTTTTGCTTTTTTTTACAACACACAGATTTTTAAAGGTCAGTAGAACCTCACTATTGGGAGAAGAAGGAGTGGTGGTAAGTAATTTATTTCAAAATAGCCCTACCTTCCCAGGACATTCTTTAGCATGTAGGACAAATTTCCTGAAAGTTTTGGTTTCCCTAACCTAACCCCTTGTCCAAGGTAGCCAAGAGTTAGCCCTAAAGTAGAATTTTTTACCTAAATTAGTACTAAAGTGTGGTAAAGGCCTATCTACCAAATCATATTATTGGTTAGGAATAAAGTGGAATACACCATTCCATGCCCTTTTTTGGTCAGTATCTACCAAATCATATTATTGATTTTAGGACTAAAGTGAATACACCATGGTCAATGCCTTTTTAATGCTGATTAACGTATATAATAAGCAATTTCTATCCGGAAAAATGAATTTCAGTCCATCCCCCCCCATATATTATGTTCCAATTTTCCCGTGTGTGTAGAGTTAGGTTGGGTAAGGCCTCTTATAGCCTATATAGGGGGGGGGGGGGGCTTGAAATAAATATCCAATAGAAATGCTTATTATATTCTGTAATCAGCATAGAAAAAGGCATTGAATGGTGTATTCAGTTTATTCCTAACTCAATATATATGATTTGGTAGATATTGACTGCTTTTTTTTAATCCTGATTACAAATATAATAAGGCATTTTTGATCAGAAATGAATTTAAGCTGTCACCCCCCCCCCTATATATACCTAACCTAAACTAACCCTGAATTGGCAATATATAGGGGGGGGGGGCTTGAAATTCATGTTTCTTCCGATAGAAATGCTTGGGGGGGCTATTATAATTCGTTATCAGCATAAAAAAAAAGGCATCGAATGGTTGTATTCAATTATTCCTAACTCAATAATATGAATTTGGTAGATATTTACCTAAAGTGCTAACTTGGGACTACAAAAAAAATCACTAAATTGTCAAAATAAAATAGATAAAAAAGACACCAATATTTGAAATAATCAAGCAGGCCAGATTATTTTCAATTTATTCTGTTTCCTTCTAGTATAATGGTTTGCCGTCTCAATTTCTTCTTCGCTCAAGCTTTCAATTTCTTCGAGAAATTCTTCTGATTTCTTCAGAGCTGCTCTGTTTAACGTATTGATGTTTGCGGATCAGCATTAATACCAAAGAGTTGACCACTGCTAAATTTTTAGGCTTGTTTA